>CM074280.1:7521150-7593650 GCA_037194245.1 Opsariichthys bidens | reverse complement strand
ATTAGGATGATGTGATTTGTACATGTGGAGGTCTGTGTGCATGTGTGTTTGAGGTCATGTTTGGAACAGGAATGAAAAAAAAAAACAGGAAGTCAATTGACGAGACGTGATTCTCACTGTCATAAAGTGGATGAAAAGCAGAAATTCATTTCTAGAAAGGATGCAAACATGTGCTGTGTGCTCAGTGTCTCAGTGCTGTCGCAAAGCACATCAAAAAGACAAGCTGTCATTTTCAAAGAACGTCTAAGACCATGTACTCACTCCTGGCAGTCGTGCACATGCAGACAAAAACAGAAGCATACTTTAGTTAGTGTGATGAAACTAGCATTTGTATGTGATTCATTATAGTGTGTATATCCTCAGCTCAGAGAGAAACAGTGGGTGCGTTTTGTTTACTTATTGCTCTGCAAAGAATATCTCATCGCTAACACATATTTACCTCTGAAAAACTACTGATGTCTGCTACCTCTTTATTATTTTTCTATTTGCATTTTAATGAGCACAGTGCCACATGTTGCTGGGAAAATGATAATGTCTATCAGAAACTTCTGAAGTGAAGTGAGGAATGTATCTATACATTTCTGAATTTTCCCTTCAATGAAGGATAGTGACTGCTGAACTCGTATGTTGTCATTAAGAATATTCAGGATGATCCACATTTTGTTGGTCTGTGTAATAATGATGACGGACTCAATTAGCAACACACTTCTACTCTGGTTTATGGTCATGTTTGAAAGATTGTTTATGGACAGATATGTTTATATACTGTATATGTCACATGTATGTTCTGTTTTGGTTTGATTCCTGATTGCTTTCTTCTCATTTTTCCACCACTTGTTTGTTTCTATGGTTATTAATTAGTTTAGTTGGACCCCTAAACCCAACGTTTGTTTGACATCAAGCTCCAATGTCAGACAGACATCAAATTTTAGTTAACATTAACACTCTCAAGGATTTAACAACTCCACAAACAGCATTACCAGCTTCACTTATTACAAACCAGTTTGATTTTCTGCCATACATGCACAAAAGTTCTTATAGAGAATTAACAGAGGTTTAGATGTTGATAATTTGTTGAAACTGTTTTGTTTGATGTCACCATAATGGTGATATGTGTTTGTGTTTGTGTTTGTTATGGCAAGACAAAAAGTGATCAGACGATGTTGATCTGTTGATGATAAATTTATAATCATAATACGAATTCGTGTTGCAATGCAATCATGTCTCTTTTATTGAGATTTATAAGCTGATTCTCGATGTGCGTGTATTAATTACAAAAGATTTTTTAAAAATTGTTTTTAAAATCCTTCAGATTAACATATTCAAACGCTGCTGGATGTCATGCTGGGCAGCTGTCACAGACCACTTTTTCTTTTGCTGTTTTTGCCAGAACAAACAGTTAAATCAGCAAGAGAAAACATAACATTAAAAAGTCAAGAGTCAAACTAAAGCAAACACTGATTACCACAATGGTAACTTCAGACCCAACTATTATTTCTAATCAAACATCAACATCTAAATCTCTGTTAATCCCCATAAGGACTTCTGTAGATATATGGCAGAAATAAAGTCAAGCTAGTCTGTAATAAGTGAAGTTGGTAGTGCTGTTTGATTTCATCTAAGGTATGGCATCTGTATGTCCGTTATAATGGTCATGGAATGGCAGCCTGTGCTGCCATGCATTTCACTGTTTTTCTACATGTTTTTTGTTGTTAATGTTTTTACAATGTGGCGTTTATTCCAACCAAAATTTGACGTTTGCCAAACATTGGAGCTTGACGTCAAACAAACATTGGGTTTAGACGTCAACCCGGTTTTCAATTTCAACCAAAGTCTGACATTTGTCCAACATCTTCCTGACGTTACATTGATGTCCAGTGCCCGCTGAGTTGGAGCTCGACGTCAAAGAAGCGTTTAGACATCAACCTGGTTTTCATTTTTAACCACAATCCAACATCTAACTGACATTGGAGTCCACGTCCTGTGCCTGCTGGGTTAGTTCTTTGTCCTGTGTGTCAGTGTTTTTGTGATTGTGTTCTCCTGTGTTTGCCTTGTGGATCATAATTTGTTTACAACGTTCGTCGTCCGCTTTGTACAACCACAGTGGGACAATATATGTAAAGCATTTTTTGCTTATGAATGCATAAATGCATAGCAATAAGATATCATTTCTAGGGGAAGAAGTTGCTTGTTCTTCAACTCTAATCAAATAACTGTCATTCCTGTCCTCTTTAAATCTGCTTGTCTGACACGTCTCAGCACTCTTTTCATTGCAGACTAGGCGTAATGCAGTAAATGCAGTAAATGTATTATGGGCTGAAAACCAGGCTAGATTTTCAGTGAATAAATGTAAATGTATTTAGTATTACACACATATGACACTCCTAGAGGAATTCCATACTATATGGAAGGTAAACTCCATATTTGCGGACATTAATTTTAGAGTATTAGAGTGTAACTAAAAGAGATTTTGATTTGCCCGTGAGGCTGGGAAATGAAAAATGAATTAAACTTAATTTAATGTATATTCGTTTAAAACAAGTCCTGTAAGTACTACTTCTTATAAATGTATCTCTTCTTTTTTACTGGAAAGTGAGTTAAAAATATTAATTAAGATAAGGATTTTTTCGGATAAAGTCCTTAAATATATGAAGCAATGACTTAAACATTCCAAGGTAACTTTCTTGGAATAAAATTAATAGCTTTTGGGATGTTGCTAATTTCTTTCCCAATAGTTCCAGACTCAACTGAAAGCTCCCACAAAGGACATGTAGACTTAACAAAATGTCCCTGGTATGATTCACAGACACGGACCACTTTAATTGGAAAGCACTAACAAAGAGCGAGGGAGATTACAGAGATTATATTACAGAAGCAGAGGGTGGTGTGACGAAATTGTCATTATTTTTTCTCAAGGCAAATCAACTCCAGACTGCCCTTTCTTCCTCTGCTTCCTGCTTTCTAAAAGAAGAATCAATGTCATTTTTCCCAGCACACTCTGTATCGCTTGGCTTCCCCTGTGCCTTTCATCACATACCCGACAGAGGAATAAGACACTCCTCCAATCAATTCACCTTCTGCCCTCTATATGAACGATTCTGACATAAATCAAAGGGCTGAGCAGTGCAGTGCGCTCCCTTAGAGACACAAACACTCTGGCATTTATTCTTATGACAGCTTTATACCCTACACACATACGTCTCACATGAGAATAATAATTAAAGAATAAGATTTATCAAATAATAATAATAATTATTATTGCCGTTGTTGTTTTTGTTGATGTTGTTACAGTTTTTTTTTTATTCGCTTTGGTGCTATTTTCACAAGTAAGGTGTATATTTTCAAAACTCTTAGTACAAAAATCCAAACTGATCACACTTGTGACACATGCTTGTAATTCTTTCAAGACCTGATCTCCTATTTCATTCTAGTTGTACATATTTCCTTCGACATAATCACTGTTTCAAACACACAGGATCGTTGTGATATGTAATGAGAACATTTGGTTTTATCACCGAAACACCAATCAGTTCATTTAATAGCAAACAATACAAGATACATGTTTCAAATCATCCTCGTTGTTGCAATAATTACAATTACAGAAATTTAAAAATACTGTAGTTATTAGAAAATACACTTACATTACCTAAATTACATAACTGACATAAAATCCATCATGTTTGTAATAGTATCTATTCAGTGTGGTGTGATGAAGTATGACACAGTCATGAGGTTTTGTGTAGAAAAGAGTTTGCTGCCAATACAGTAAATGTTCTCACTCTGCAATATGACTGACTCTTACAGTTACAGTAATGTGGCACTCTCTACCATGGTAATGCCTCTGTTTACAGTATCAGATGGCATAAAATGTAAAATGATGCCATCTGTTTCCCTTCTTCTGATGCATCTCTGATCAATCTGATCTTATACAGTCATTGATTGTTCCTTTTCTCTTGTACTCTGTCCTGTTCTGTGTTCACAAATTTCAGTGTACCCTCTGTATCTATCTCTGTCTCTCATACACACACACATACACACAGACACACACACACAGGTTTGTTTTATCAAAGTGAGGACATTCCATAGGCGTAATGGTTTTTATACTGGACGAACTGTTCATTCTCTCCCCCACACTAATCCTACCCCTAAACCTACCCATCATAGAAAACATTCTGCATTTTCAAATTTTATAAAAAATTCATTTCATATGATTTATAAGCTATTTTCCTCAAAAAATGACCAAACAAGGTCTAAAATGACAAATATTGCAATACTTGTTGGGACATTATGTTCACAACACAGCGTTTACTAGGACCACACACACACACACACTTTGAAAATTGTGGTTATCATCAAAGATCAATTGCTTATAATGTAAAAAGAATTCATTACATTTGGTTATCCAAATTGCAAAAGTTCAGTAGAAACTATGAATGCAGAATATATACTGTATATATAGAGAAATCTATAGATGTACCAAATGATTCATTGATAAAACATTAAGTTCAGTTGGATTAAATAATAGACAAATGTATTAAACTGAACGAGAACAGATGCAAGTGAAAAGTTTGATAGTAGGAGCATTATGAAAGACAGTTACTGTGAATGAAACATTTATATACATGAAACACTTATTTTGTGTAGTGAAAAGGATACTTTCTAATTTTGTGCATTGTACTGACAAAATTGAAACTTCGGTAAAATGTTTGAAAAAAGTGCACTTTTGATGATCTGTTTTGATATTAATACTAAGTGTTTTGAAAATATACACCTTACTTGTGAAAATAGTACCAAACGAATAAAAAAACTGTATTATTATCATTCCTTTAGGCTAAAAACTGCCATTTAGAAACAGGATGCAAAAGTCGCATCTTTAGTACAGGGTAATACCTGTAATTCTGTGTTACTGATTTTGTTTGTTTCCACAGTAGTCTACTGTGCTCGCTTTATTGCATTAGACCTTGTTAGAGGCCATATCATGTCAAAGGTCGTCTCATTAGTGTCCATGGCAGCAGACAGAGGGCCTGTAAAGACATGTCTCTGCACTCATAGAAAATCCATCATGATTAATAGATCATTACTGAGTAATCGCAAATTGTTCAGGGACTATAGCCTTGTTTTCAGATCAATTAGCATGCAGTACCAGAGCTGCGAATTGACTATCTCAGTTTTGGCCTCTGAACCTGTAGTTACTGAAATGGCGCTGTGATCAATTAGAAAAATAGAAAAGGCACCAGACTAAATGGAGGAAAGTGGCATGTATTAATTATGTCCTCATTTTAGTGATGGCGTAATGATGGGGTGGCCACTGGAGTTATTGAATCTTTGTACTTCTCATTACATCTTACTGCAGGCAGAAAAGATAGGTAGGTAGGTAGGTAGGTAGATAGATAGATAGATAGATAGATAGATAGATAGATATAGATAGATAGATAGATAGATAGATAGATAGATAGATAGATAGATAGATAGATAGATAGATAGATAGATAGATAGATAGATAGATAGATAGTGTGTGTGTGTGTGTGTGTGTGTGTGTGTGTGTGTGTGTGTGTAAATGAGCAGTAATTGAGCTGTGGGAGAAGCTAGTGAATGTCAAGGTGTTGTTAGAATGATGTGGTGCTCCTCAGAGGGCAAACAATACAGTCAGAACAGGTCAGTGGAGTTACTCAATCAGCCCTATGTGTTGGGTCTGCTTAAGGAGCTGAAGGACAAAATAAAAGACCTGAAGAAGTAATCTCATAGATAATGGACTCCTGTTGAAACTGGGCTGGAATCAATGTTGTGTCAGACCTTGCTAAATGAAAAAGAGTCATTTCTCCTTGCTTCATCTGTTTCGGCCAACCATTATGGGAAAGAGAGTGTTAGTCATAATCATTTTTCAGCACACACACATGTGATCTAAGCATGTGTGCATTTTCTTACCCACATATGCAAATGTATGGTTATATGCACACATTTTTCACATCTGGAAAATGAGTCATTTTAACAAAAACACATAAATAGCACGATACATTTGGCTGTAAGTGAAACATTAATCTGCTTTTTTTATTATTTATTTGCCCTGAAAGAGAGAACTCTGTTAGAGATCATGGCAAGGAAAATTGTAAACTGAGAGTCAGCTCTCTGACAATTGTACATCGAGGTTCAACATTGTGTTCACAGTTTAGTAAAATGTGACTGCAGTTAAAGTCTACATTTTGCCGCACGTTATTGTACATTCAGGAAAGAAAATGGTACAAAAGCTAGGCCACTAGACTGGCCACCTACACTTTTAAGAGGTTATAATGTACCATATAGGCACTAATAAGCACTCTTTAGGTACAAATGTGTGCCTTTGGAAAATGGACCATACCAGTAACAGCTTTTGTACCTTTTTTTCTAAGATTGAAGGAACTGTATAGCATAACACTGAATTTCCATCGCAGTTCCTTCTACCTACACTGATGAACACAAGCAATTCCTTTGCTTTAAAAATGCTTCCACTAGTCAGTTAAATAACAACACAATAGCTATTCAACAGGTCGCTGATAATACTGGAAAAAATAACAGTTACAATAGTATACCTACACAATATTAGTATACAAAGCAGACTCAAAGACAGGATCAATGAGGCCAATGAGAATGTACAAATGGGACTCAATTGAGAGCCGATGGTTTCACTTGCTCTTTAAAATGCCCTTCTCTTCATTCCCAGAATCTCTTCTTTTAAACAATAGATTGAGGAGATCCAGGGAATCATGTTCTCTATAGAGGCTATAGAGGGACAGGGGCCAGATGGGAGTCTGGGAAAGAGAATTGAGCATTTATTGTAGTAGAGAGGGGCAACAGGACAAAAGTACAGGGGAACCGCACAGGTCAAGAGCATCGGATACACTATACACCAGCAGCTTGTGCTAACAGACTGTACTTTCATTTACTTTTGCAAAGATTGGGTGGGAATAGGGAAAGGAATGCTGAGAACGGAGTATTGTAACTGCAACTTTTTCAGTGTTATAGAAATAACTGAATATCTGAAGAGAGAAGGTAGAAGGCCAGACTGTCGTATCAGGGATGTTGAAGGTTTCTGCATCTTACTATGTGGGATTGAAAGGTGTGTAGGTTCGTTTCAGTTTGTCAATACAAATAAATCTGTATCAGGGTGCCGCTCATTTAAAGGGATAGTCATGTCACTCCAAACCTGAATGACTAACTCCTTTCTGTGGAACACAAATCAAGATATTTGAAAAGTGTTTTTTCATCCATACATAGAAAGTGGTTCGATGTTATTTGGGGCCCATTGACTTTTGAAATTCGGTCTTTTCTATTTAATAGAATCCCTGTCGCTTTCATCATGTTTTCAGATTAATGACAAAAGACTGCTGTCTCTCCTCTCTAAACACCCACTTCTCCTCAGGCAAGGCTGACGGCACTGGAAAAGCAAATAGAAAGGAAAAATGAAGCTCTAATCAAAATGAAGCAAACAGAAAAGAAAGAATGACCCATGCGAGAGGAAACGGAGTAGTACATGAGAGAAAACCATATCTCCAAAAGTGTTTATATCAATTTTTGCTTCTTATTTTCCATTCTTGCTGTTGCGTTACATGTTTGATCTTCGGATCAGGCCCCTACGGCAGACTGCGCTCCGCTCTACAGATGGCCGTCTCCCCCTGCAGGCTGTACAGCACTTCTGGAGCTTACTGAGTGGCTAGGAACCCTAGCGGGCATCCAGATCTCTGCCTGCCTGCTGTGCCTCCATTTCTCCTGGGCACTGCAGCTGCGAGGCAGGTCTCGAGGTCCAGGGTGTTGCCCCCCTTCACTGTGTAATCACAAACACAGGCTAGCTCTCGTTTCTTTCAAGCACACACACATACAATCTCCCACTCGCTTCTGATAATCCACTTCCAGCTTCCTCCATTATCACATACAGGCTGCACACCTCACTAGACCATCATTAGAAAATACTGCACGGCAGAGCAAACCCTCTGCAACAGCCACCCACCTTAAAAGCAATCAGCTCACTGCACAAGACGAGCCTCATTCAGTCGTGTGAAAGCCACCGAGCTCCACACAGAGTGGATGCCAAGCTCTGATATCAGGTGGCTTTCAGAGGGAGGATCATTTTGGAGCGATATTTTGGGTTAGAAAGAGAAAGTCATAATGACTGCAGTGGGATGTAATCTTGTGTGTGATGAGTTAATATCATTTATTATGTGGGCTGCATTCGAGTTCAATTGGACACGCAGAAAAAAACAAAAACGTTTTTAAGCGGGAAAAGATTGCAAAAAAAAAAAAAAAGGTTAACTGCATTTTACTGGGAAATGGATAGTTTTAGAAATAAAAAGTGCAAACATAATTTACAATCAATATATAAAATGTATAAAATACATATACTTTTACAGTCAAATATATTTAAAATAGTTTTGTAAGTAAAATATGAGCCACCTAATTTTTTTAGTGAAATAGTAAAAGGAAACTGAAGTCCATGATCACATTTTAATTAAATCATATTGTTTTTTTTTCTAATATTTGGGGTGTTTAGTGTTATGGTATCCGGTTAATGTTTCTTGCGTTGTTTTAATGTGTTTATGAGTGTTGGCCATGATTTACAGAATTGCAGCTTATGATGAACTCTGATTCAACCACATAACTACCTGTATTATGATTATGTGTACGAAGCAGATTTTGGTAGTTCAGGAAGAATATATGAAACCTATATCTACCTGCTAATGAAATATACACTCTAAAAAAATGCTGGGTTAAAAACTACCCAAGTTGGGTTGAAAATGGACAACCTGCTGGGTAGTTTTACTTAACTCAACAGTTGTTTAATAACTGCTGTATTGCTTAAAATGAAGCCAAAGTATGTTGGAAATTAACATGTATTAATATGCCTAATAACTGAACATGTATTAATAAGTTTAATGAATAATAATTCAACTATAAACATGTATTAAATTGCTTATTAATGAATGTTCACATTTTGATTACTATTGTAAAATCATTATATTATGTGTCTGATTTTTATTATTTTATTATTTTATTTATTTTGTGTTCATTTTAAGCCAGCCATATAGTAATTTTTAAACAATATTGGGTTAAATAAAACTGCCCAGCACATTGGGCAAACATTTAACCCAACATTTTTTAGAGTGTACCATTATAAAATATAAGCACGGAAATGACATCTCATGTTTGTTTGTTTGTTTGTTTTTCCCAGCAAATTTCAGGAAACCACAGCTGCCAGTTTTTTTTGTTGTTGTTGTTGTTGTTGTTTTTTTAAGCATAAATTGAACGTGATATTTTTAGTGTTGGCTGGTGAGCAGCAGGTAGAGTTGATTTTCTAATAATGCAACTTAAGCGGCACACACAATCATCATCTCCCACGTACTTCTTCAATGTCCCACACTTACCACTTTCCCCTCCCACACAAGCTCACAGTCATAAAGCAAAGATAATGACACATTCGACTAAATGAGCCTTGGCTGTTTTATTCATGAATGTCGTGCATATAGATGATATGCAGCCTGCTTTCTCATGTTAATGCAACCACCACTAATGCACATTTGGCTTACTCCATCCTCATCTTGTATTCCAAATTATGCCGAATTCACATACACTGATATCAGTTGTGAATGCTGAGCGGAACAGTCAGAGAGTGTGAAATGTAAATTTTGTATCTTACTACTATTATTATGAAAACGTAATTCAGATAACTTTAATTTTGTAGCACAACAGTTTTAAGTCTGTGGTCTTCCGTTCCTCTCCCAACAACACGTAGGGTTGATCGGACCTGGCTAAATATGCTCAAACCACAGAAGCCCTGTGGCCCAGAGCTGATTTTGTACCTTTCACATTCAAACTCCGGATGCAATTATAAGCATGTTCATGCAAATGACATGCTAATTAGGTACCAAAACCAAGTGTCTGTTTAAATGTCTCTCAGTGAGAAACATTCGTTTTGAAGGGGTGCTGCAGGAGGATCAAGATGATGGTCCAGAGAACTCTGGAGAGCGTGCCAGAGACACAAATCTGCAGAATAAGCCTTAATTGGGTAATTACCCAAAGTGGGAATGAGGCATTTAGAGGCTTAAATGGAAGGCAAATTGGCCATTATCCGGTGATTGTCCTTTTCTGTGTTACTGTTTAGTGCTGGTATTTTACGACTGGAGTTCAGATTCATAAATTAGCCCCGTTATATTCCTTGTAAACATGGGACTCCACACCTGTAGAAATAAGCATAGACAACAATGACACAAATCACTGGAAAAGTGCTGGGAATCACACGCAATGTGCATTTAGGGAGGAACATTACTCATGGCTTTTTAATTATGTCCTGGCCCGGAAAGTTAGTTGTAATATTAAAACCAAACGTCTAATGATCTCGTGTATTGAAACTCAGGGCTACCTTTTTCTTCCTCAGCTTTCATCTTGACCTTTGAATCCCAAACAGCCTTTTCCTTATTACATTTTAGCGTAATGCTGTCTCCGCTGATGGGCTCATTCGTGATATGTGAGGTTTTGCCAGTGTTTCTGTCAGTTATTTTTTTTTCTTCGAGCGTATAGAGCGCTGTGGGTGAAAATGATTTTTGTTTGATTGATGGCTCTCATCTAATAAGGCATTTGTCATTTTCCACAGGTGCACAGGCCGCCTCCGGCACTCTGGACCGCGTGCACACATGCGCCACCTCACACTGCCACCCAGTGGTGAGCATGAGAATTACACCGTTGAGCTGACGCTTGTCAACGGATAGCGATCTGATCGTATTGAGTGCACAGAAAGGTAAAAACGTTCAGTCTGCTGAAATTACATTTATTTGAACTCTGTTATCTGTTCATAACAGACCTCCTCCTGTGGAATTTCAGACAATCTCCATCATGATGCCTCTTTGTTTACAGTCCTCCATATGAAACTCCAGATGGCTGACGTCTATATCACAATAACAAATTCCCATTGAACCCATGCTGTAATAAAGAGATGACTTAATTTAAGATTAATTACAGAGTGGGATCAGAACATAAAAATAACAGAATTGCATTTTACTAAATAGCATTACACAACAGTGAACTCACTTCATATTGGCATGAATATTCCTAAGAATAATCTTTGGCAGCAATATAAAGTGTGTTGCAATGTTTGAAAGCAGACTCCACAGGCTGATGAAGTGATTCAGCTTCTTGACGCTCTCTGTTTGTCCTGTCTATTATTTTTATGTTTGTATATGAGGGCTGTGGCATCATATATATTTTTGTTTTTTGATTTGGTTGGCTGATTTTCATGTACAAATTTGTGTGACATTTTCCATTGCAAACGGCACCTGCTCGACATCTCTTTACATTACTGTTGCTTCAAAGATTTTATCCGCCCTTGGACGCCAAAGTTTTCTATTGACTGAAAGAATTTTTATCAGAACTGTTTATGACAGAACATCAGAACAATAAAATATGCCTTGAATGCAGTGTAGGTCACTTTAGATGCAAGTGTGAACCAAATGCGTAAATGTAAAAGACCCAATGCCATTATGCATACAAAGGTTTCAGACAGCTTATTGTTTTATTTTAGCTTTGAGTACTGGGTGTTCATGGGTCTTACAGCATGTCTTACATCTGTTACAGAGTCTGGCACATATAGCCTAAATGTCTCTGTATCCTTTTCCAGACGGCAAATGAGCGACCATATGTCCATAAGATGTGTGAGAAAAGACTTTGACTTTGATGACAGTCTTGCAGATTCTTCTTTCATTGTAGATGTCTTGGAAGGTAAAAGAAAGAAAGAAAAGAAAAAAGCTCCAGTCTTAGGTGTTTTATCTATCATCTTCAGCAAGTTGTGGTCAGCAATAATGCAGCTGGACAGCACACTCCCCGCCTAGTGCCACATGATACAAGAACAAATACTTTCCACATATTCTCTGTTCATACATAAAATGCAATACATCAATCCAATGGCAAAACAGTCAAGTAAACATGGGAAATGTTTGGGCCAGTCATGTTCCACAGTTGGATTGGTGCTGACACTTGTGGTTTTCTTTGTTCTTGGATATCCTCTCCAGAGCAAGGAGGTATGTGTTAATGCGTGTGTCTCTCTGCTGTGGAGGAGGAAATCATGGGGATTTCACTGGCTCTGATGGCTTTCACAGGGCTCTGCCTGGGAATACATGTCTGTTTGCATGTGTGTGTTGGAGGTCCATTTATATGGGAGCAGCTGATGAGGAACCTTTAGTTTTTGTGTACTTTACAAAGTACTCTATTCCCACCTTTCACCCCAATTACACAGATCTTTATACGCAGTAAATGGTTGTTTAAAAACTCCCTATCATTGGATAAACTCTTTCAGTCTTGGCATTTTCTTTGTGGATTTCAAAGTCAAAATTATTCATTTCAGCACAAGAAAAGTTGACGTACGTTCTGCATACCAAAGTCAGATTAAAATCACAACTCTAAAAACAACATTATAAACATAAAAATATGTCAGAATGACAGCTGTGTGTACAAATTCAAAGGACTCCTCTCTCATTGTCATTGTTGTTTCCTGTCCTTCATCTTGATTATTTGCACCTGTGTCATGTCTCCTGATTACTTTATATCTGCATTTGTTAACTAGCTTTGCTTGTTGAGACCCAGTTTGAGGTGGTTTTTGTCATTGGTTTACGCGTGTTTTGGCTGTTGGACCGAGCGCAGGATAGACAGGGATGAATGATAGTGATGATTGCTCAGACCTCTTTATAGGCAAGCAATGAAGAAACTGACTCTCATATGTCTTGTGACCAATTGCAACATGCCAGAATGTGTTTGTATCTTTTTGAATGAAGCGTGACTGTTTGACAGAAGGGATCAGGGAAGATTTTCAACTTTTAACAGATTAAAGGGCTCATGAACTGCATTTTTAGGAGGTGCACCAATCCAAACAAGGGAAATAATGAGAAAAATAACACAGTCAAAGTGCAATAAATCTAAAACTATTTGTGCTCGCAGAAGCAAATGGTATAAAAAAAAAAGCTGTCACTGGGACAGTACCCTTTAAAAAGGTTCTAAAAATATACCGTTTAGGTGCTAATATACACTTTTGGTATCAATATGTACCTTTGAGGTGCTAAAATGCACTCTTTAGGTACAAAGGTGAACCTTTTGAAAGGGTACCACCCCAGTGACAGCTTTTGTAACTTTTATTCTGAGAGAACAAATCAGTATCTTTATAATTGACAACAATACATAAATATAATATGGTAAGAAATACCAGTTTGCAATAGCAAACAGCATAACAAGCTGTTTTGTACAGCTAACATTACCTGGATGACACCAGAAGCTAGACACATTCAATCTACAAAAAAAGGTGGATAATGTTGGGCTTTTACATCAAAAATTGTAATGAATTACAAATAAAAGGCCATTTTCTACTACTTTTTAGCTCTCTAAATATCCACAGTTCATGTCCACAGTATTCGCATATTAAAAGTCACTGATCACAGATTAGACCTTAGAAATAAAATGGTTATACTCGCATGTTGTGACATTATTGTACCTTTCCCTAAAAAGTCTGTTTGTAAAGCCTTTCCTAAATAGATTTACCAAGAATATCCACAGTAAAAAAAGATTAATATCTATTACAGAATAAGAAAACAGTATAAAAAAGTACAAAAACTAGTCATTTTGGCAGCTTGGTTTCAATAAAATGTTTGTGTTCTTAAACTTACAGAATGAATAGCACAATGAACTCTTAAATGAAAAGATCAAGGAAAATTTGATTTCTCAATTCACGCCTTTACACTCTCTTCATATTCCTATTCTCGCTCATCTTTTAGAGCCATAAGTCATTTAAACTACTATTGTGGTGATTTTTGACTTTTTTGGAATACGTTATTGTGACTAGATTTATCTTCCTATATTTCAATCGATATAAAATGGTTAGGTTTAAGGATAGGAATGCAGTTAGGTATAGTACTTGTATAGTACTATAATGTCCTCAGAACTGAGGTAAAAACGTCCACCAGAATGATGAATGACGCAGAAACAATGTTGTTTAATAGGCTGATAGATTTTAATAACAGAGCAAAGAACGAATAGTGTCCAATACCTTTTTAAGAGGCTGTGGAGAACAAGTTCCAAGAAGGAGGCAATTATGTAAGTCTGTGAGAGATGAGCATGGAGATGATAGATTTGAGATTGTTTTGCTATCAAAACAACATCAACTCAAACTGCAAACATCTCATTGACTACAGAGATATGTGTCATACTACGCTTTGATATTTTTACATATTTAACAAGAGCTAGAGAGTTATTTAATTCTGAGAAAATGAATTTTTCTAATAAAGTCTTAAGAAGAGAACGTCAGTGTTGTAGTGAGGCTGGTGAAATGGGTTTTAAAAGCAGCCTGAATTTGATTTAGTTCAGCCACTAATCTGAATGTGATTTCAGAAGCCCAAACATTAATCAAGAACGAGAAACAGATGTTTACCTTGAGACATAGAGACTTTCGTTCTTTCTTTCTTTCTTTCTTCTTTGTTTCATGTGTCTCACTGTCGGTATTCTTTTTCCAGGTTTTTTTTTTTTTTTTTTTTTGATAAGGTGAACACAGGGAAAGAAGGAAGAAGTCTGGCCTGGAGGTCCCAGACAGTGATGTAATGTGTTTGTGAAAAACACTCTCAAAATGTGATTGTAACAGCCACATCTTAAAGAGGGTCACTTTGAGTTTGGCAGGAGACAGTCTGACTCACCTCCCCGTTCACACTGTTTGTTTGCCGTCCTGTTATCTTTCTCACTTTCCCTCTCACACACACACACACACACACACACACACACACACACACACACATTGCTTTATTAACCAAAGATCTTGGACTAGAAAGTTTAGCTTTTCTTACTTTTGATTCCCAAGAGAAATGTGAAAGTGCAGAATGTCCAGATCCTCATGCAGAAATCCACAGGAGGTGAGCAGATTTGCAGCCACTTTTATCAATGTATGAGAACAGTGCTGTGACTAAACAGACCAGCATAAACACATATTTTTCTAAGGTTGCCTTTCATAGACTTAAAACAGCCATCAACAGGGCTGCAATTTGACTTTAGACTCATTTATAATGAACAAAAATTCAATAATGTGTTTCAAATTCAAATGTCAACACGTCTTTTAAATCCCATCACAAAGAACTTTTTGTAAACCAGCGAAATAGATTAACAAAGAAAAAAAAATATTTTCACAGTTCTGGGAAAGGACCAAAGAGCTATCAGCAGCTCAACATTTTTCATTCACACATTTTGACATTTTTCATGCGGATGGTTTATCAACAGAGGTTTTATGTTTCTCACATTGGTATTTCTTTTCAAAACAGTTATCACTAATGTTCCGTTTCTAAACACTGCCTCCATTCTTATTGTATTAGACATCAGGAAAAGCATTGTTTGTAGGAGCAACAAATAGCAAAATTCACTTGGTCATTTATTATTGAATTCTTTTCTTCACTAATTGTTCCTTACAGAGTGAAATAGTGAAATATGGTGGTGTATTTCTTTATAAGGTTTTCACATTCTTTAAAAAGGTTTCCCATGCGCATGGACACATCGTGGAATTTTAAAACTGTGTTTACCAGTCCTTGAAAAGAAATTTCTATTGTGAATTTACATGTTTTGCTTTAAAATATTTCAGCTAGTTTGCTCTTAAAACCTTCTTTCAAGCCCTAATAATGTTTGATGCATTATGGAATGTTTTTTTGAGGAAAATAGTTCACAAAAATCTCTGAAGGATTCATTAGTGAATTGGACTGAAAAACATGCCGTAAAAACAAATGACTAAAGAAGTTATTGAAAAGCCATGGAAAGTCATTCAATCGTCAGAAAGGGGGGACACTGGTGACATGCTGATGTTCAGGAAGAAATGACATATTCTTGGAACTCAAATAAAAAGGTGGTACAAAATGCACCTTTTGACTCTTCAAAGCAATAAAAAATGTGTCATTTTAATCCCTTATGTGAAAACAGGAAGATCCTTGAAGCATATTTTCCTTGAAGTTTAGCCTTTTTCAACTTGAGGGAGAGCGGCAGAGTCAGAATGAACAAATGGATGTTAGAAAATTGGAAGATTTCGTCTCCTCTTAATGGTCTAAACACATCTCATCCATCTTGCAGGTCTGCCACATGTTTTCAATCTCATGGACCATTCTGCATGTCTTTGTGCTTTACAGCCGCCGGCAGCTTCACGCTGCAAACGCTCATTGCTTTTGGCTCAGGTCATGTGCTTGTGTGTAAATGTTGAACATGTCTTTTAAATGTTTATATGGTTATGTGTCTGATCTTTGGAATATTTCATATACTCCCAAGCGAATCTGGAACAAAACTTCAATACTAGCCCTGCTTATCAGAAACAGAGAAGAAGGACCCAAGATAACGTCCGACAAATTTGTTTCGTATGTTCTTGATCCACTGGCTCAACCGATTCTGATTTATCTCTCAGAGTGAATCATGTAAAGGTTTTAGCCACTTCAGGGAATGCGTGCATCATTCTGAATGGCAAGAGGAAAGAGGTTAACGTGTTCTTCCTGGGGTCCAGGCCCCTTAATGACCCTACCAGAAGCTGCTCTGCATACTTTCACTGGTGGAGTCATTAAGTCAAGCTTCCTCAAGAACCCCAGCCCCATATGATTCAGTTTGGATCCAGACCACTAAGTTTAGCCATCACTTGTTTCTGTACCAGGATAGCCACAATAAAACGTCTGGAACAGAGACTTTACGCAACACTGATGAAAACTGCTTGACCAGAAACATTGCGCAACTACAAGAAGTGGGCCGGAAGCTTTGAGAACGTCTAGACTAAAGAGAAGGTTCTTTAAATGCCCAAGGTTACAGATTTACAAAGATTACAGGAACATGGTTTGAATTGGACTTGTAGAGGGACCCATGTCACTTTTCAAAGCATTACACACCTGCATCCCACGTGTTCCTTGCTGAGGTATTGACGTGTGCCATTTCTTGTCTTGAGTCTTTGCTTGTTTCTAGGCAACTGGCAAACCTTGTGTGTTTGTCTGTTTTTGTTTGTCTTTCCAGTTTGTCTCAGTGAGTCCACCCTACAGGTCCTGTCCTGTTCAATTAGAGAGAAATAAGTTGCTTTGAAGAGCAGCAGTCCACGTTAAATGGCCTCATAAAGAAACCTCACAGAAGATTACAGTGTAGTACGGTTATTAAACTGCTGCTGATGAGAAGAGCTGTACTGTACAGTGTGTTGTCAATTAACAAATTCCATGTTTTTGTACGTAAACATGGTAGTAGTATGGTATTCTTTGCTGTATCTTGCAGTGCCCATAGTACATGGTAATCTTGCAGTTCACATCTGGCACCACACCACCACTGTAGTGCCAAAGTTATTTTAGTAAGCAATGAAAGATGTGAAAAAGAATGTGTCTGTGTGTGTGTGTGTGTGTGTGTGTATAAATTGTGTGCATTTGAGTGTTGACTGCGCTCTTCTTAGGGTACAACAAGAACCACTAACCAAAAATTCATAATAGTGTCTCCATTGTTACTGACTTTACCTTTATGAACGCCAGCATCTCAGCTGGGACACTAACTACTTCCCGTCTTTACTGTTCTAATGACCTCACACTCTCACAAATTATCCCCAACACAGGACATTCATGCGACATTTAGTGTCCAGAAAACCTGAGGTAAGATTTTATTGGTGCTGTCTTCTTTTCCATTCATGCATGCTGGGCTTAAGCGGTGCTTGTGAAAATTGAATTGTCAACCACAAGCCTCTGTTTGCATTTAGCCATTATGTATCAGGAAGTTGAAAATGGATTTCAGCCATTTTTGTGTTCCGATCAGTTTCACAACCATGCTCAATACTGAATATTAGCCTGTTTGTAATTATCTGCAGCTATTACCGCCAGCTCTAACAACTCTAGCACTATTGCTCAACTGATATTGCTTAAACAAATGCTAATAATGGAATAATTCTTCAGACATAGAAAAATAAAATTTCACTAATCACCAGTGTGGCCATTTCTGGTTGTGGATATTGCTCTTGCATCTTGCTTTTTCTTATTAACATTATGAGACAAGGTAATGAAGGTCTTTCCAGAGATATGTACGGAGCCGTTCATTGTGAAGTTTATGACCATATTTTTAGAATGTGCTCTATGTCCCAGAACATCTGGTGTTTCTTAGTTCGAACAACAAAGCCAGCATGGCAACAGCATCCCAAACATTCATGCGTCCCATAGGCCCTACATAGATAATGAAGAAAGGTTAAAAAGAAAAGAAAAGAAAAAAAACAAAAACAAGAACCTTTGGATTTTGTTTGAAATTTCTTTATAGTATGAGACTAAAATCCCATCGAAAAAACTGTCTGACTTAAAATGACTGCCCATTCTGTGATATACTGTATCTTAAATGTCAATATACAATAATTGCTTTGAATATCATGTACATATGTGAGTATTTGTGCATTAAAGTAGGCATTTAAAGCTCCTCCTCAAGCAGTTATTAAATAATGAATTTCAACAGGACCAATGGACTGAAACTGACTGTTTTGAACCATAAAAACTTGTACACTGTTCAGTTCAAAGTGTGCTGCCGCACTGGTTTCATGTAGGTAAGATATATGAATGTGAGATCTTAAGGGCTTAGTTCAACCAAAAATGACAATTCTGTCATCAATTACTCTAACAATATCTAGTCATGGCCGATTTCAAAACTTCGAAGCTTTACATTGCTTACATTGAACATTTGTTTCAAATCAGTGGTTCAGATCGCGTATCAAACTGCCAAAGTCACGTGAAGCATTGAAATTGTGAAACACTTATGACATAACAAAACCTCTTTTTCTGAGATCATGTGATCAACCACTGATTCGAAAAAAAAAGAAGATTTGTAAGCTTCAAAGCAGTGTTTTGAAATTGCCCATTATTAGATATTGTTGAAAAGTCATTATTTAGTTTTTTTGGCACACAAAAAGAATTCTCGTTACATTATAATGTTGAACCACTGTACTCACATGAACTGTTTTAAATATGTTTTTAGTACCCTTCTGGGCATCTGAAAGTGTTCATTGTCTTGCCAGCTGTCGGATTTCATCAAAAATATCTTAATTTGTGTTCCGAAGGTGAACGAAGCTCTTACGGGTGTAGAACGACATGAGGGTGAGATGACAGAATTTTCATTTTGGGGTGAACTAACCCTTTAAAAGGCATTGATGCAAGAGATGCTTGATGTCTTCCATATTGCTATATTGCAGGCCTATTTGCTCTGACTTCCCATTGACCCTATGGTCTGTTATTTCTTACAGTTTTCAATTACACAATTTAATGTTCTGCTGATATAGTGGATTTCTTCTGCAGAATCTGACATCATGACTGAAAAGCCACAGTGTATTGCTGTTGGCTCTTTGGTGTTACAAATCACTCATATTGTTTATCAACACATTCAGAGGGACAGATGGGAAAGAGCATGCTAATGTCTATCAGAAAGAGTCATGTAATGGCTTTCATGTGTTTGAAATACATGGATGTCATTCTTGAATGGCTTTCTTATGAATGTTGCATAACTAAACACACTCCCAGCAACGAATATCTCACCACAGTGCTGACACAACTGTGAATCATTACGGGAAAAACACTTTGTGTGTGTGTGTGTGTGTGTGTGTCTGTCTACTTACAACCTTATCTGAATACTTTGTCAAAGGATAAACTTTTTACTACTAGGACTGAAAAAACTGACATCTATCAATAGACTCTTTTATTTCTTTGAGAACATTGTTCTAGGACAGCCCTGACTGTGAAATCCAGCCCTTTACTCTACTGTACAGGAGCAGTAGATGGTGCTGAACCCATCTTGTTATTTCATGGCAGAAAGCCGACTCTATGGCTCAGGGCTGAGCTATATAAGTACTGAACACAGACCTGGACTTCACATTCACGCTCTCTCGTCTTCTCACTCCAACTATTAAGCAACTGCTCTGTAAATACATCACAGAAACAAGCAGGAGTACAAGAGCCTTCCATTTCACAGAGAAACATTCGCTTTGGTAATGTATGATTTTCTCAGCTGTTCAGATTTCATTTCTGTAACCACATTGTGAGGATTTGAATTCAGACACTAATGCTTTCATCACTTGTAGATTTTTTTATTGTCCTGTGTATGTTTGAGCAAAAATTTCTGTTCAGTCCTGAATTTGGATGTTTTTGCAAACTTTTTTGTATGTACAAATGATTTTTATCTCCATGTCACTTTGTAATATAGTACTGTGCACTCTCAGAAAAAAAGGTAGAAAGCCGTCACTGGGGTGGTACCCTTCAAAACACACTAATATGTATTATGTAGGTACTAATATGTACCATTTGGGAATTTAATATGCACTCTTTAGGGGTTAATATGGTACAAAGGTATAGCTTACTTTCTGAAATGGTATTGCCCCAGTCAAAATGTTGCGTTTTGTAGTTATTTTTTGTTTTGAAGTAGTCATATTGTGTCTAGTTTTAAAGTCGTAACAAACGCTAATAAAGAGAGAAACTGTTCAAATTGATTGCTTTGAAAAATTGTTGTTTCATGTGCATATGGAATTTGTAGTTAGGTCTGAGTTTTCTGGCAGGATGTAAAAACAGTTGTGCATTCCCATGACACACAGTGATGGCTCTCACAGATGTGATATTTGAGAGCAGCACAAAAATCTAAGTACTTTAAGCTTTTTCTCTACAGCTTGTCTTTGTTTCAGCAGGAGCATTCATGAACTCCACTGTAATATTACTTCATCCTGCCTAAAGTCGTTTAGTTGTTTCAGTAAAATGGAATGCTTTTAAGTCCAATAATTTTAGAATTCTTCTTCGTCACTTTGAATCTGGAAAGGCTGAAATGAGTTCATAATCAGCTGAAAAAAAGCACAGGGCGTTTCCTGTATGAGTTACTGAAATGAAAACACTGTGGTCCATTTACTCCTGTGCATTTATATTTGTATCTGATTGGCATAGGATCTGTCTGGACTATTCTTAGTGTTGAAGGAGCTGTGTGTGAGGGTCTTTAACAGAGGTCGGGGGTCATCAACAGGGAGCCAGGATGGGCTGGCTGTCAACATGGACCTTTCTTCTGTTTCTGTTGGAAATTACAGGCACTTTTTCTCAAGGTTTGTTTGGTCACATCTCCTGTAAATGTCATTTGAATCGGCACATTTCCTACTTAATTGTGAATATTGTGAATGCAGGCATTTGGCACATTATTGCTCATGACTGAAGCCGAAAGATTTCAAAAGGATATTGACAGCTGGCTCTTAGAAACATGACTCTTCCAATACCCCAACCCCCAAACCTCTCTTCAGCAAACCCATTACTGAAGGAAAGGCAACATTGTTCTGGTGTCTCCAGTATATCCAGAAGCTGAGGTGTTTTGCGAGCCAGCAGCAAAAAGCCACCTGCCAGCAATTGGTTCTACTCTGTGTGTGAAGCATTAGGGGAAATCTCTGTTGTACTCTGTAAGGATAAGGGAAAGGGAATCTTAATCTGAAAGGGGATGAATCAAGGGAAAACAAGAAGTAAAATTTAACTTCCATTAGTTAGGCTCATGTCAATATTGATTAAATATACCTTTTTTTTCTTTCTTTTTTTTTACCACATCAAAAGCAAGTTAAGCCCATCACTAGGCTGCATCATTGTTAAATTAGTAGAACACTTTTTTAACATTAGCCGTCTTTGAATTGGTAAGGTAAAACTAAGATGCTGTGCTAAGATTTCAAGAAAAGCTTTTCTTTCCTCATTAGGGACATGGAGAAACATCATGGGGACATCATGGAGACCAAACCCAGCTGTGTACCATAATGAAGGTAGGTTTGTATGTTTCTGACAATACATAACCAATAAAATAGCAAAAAAAAGTCGTCCAAACTCATATTTAAAGCCATGCAAAACTTTCCTTTTCCTCAGATAATTATGAGTGGACCACATGGTTCAATGTAGATCACCCTGGAGGAAAAGGAGACTATGAGAAGCTGAATGCCATTCGTTTTTATTATCGAGCGCGTGTGTGTGAGGTTCCTCGAGCTCTAGAGGCACGCACTACCGAATGGATCCCAGCTCGCAGCACTGGGGAAAGAGTACATGCTGACCCGGCTGAAGGCTTCTGGTGTATCAATGATGAACAGCCTGTTGGGAGGAACTGCTCAAACTATGCTGTACGCTTCCTATGCCCTAAAGGTAAGCAAATGGGATTCTATAAGCAATGTTTTAAAATACAACAATGCCCTACAATGCACTAACCTGTGTGATGCTTTAAAGGGGATAATGCTTCTAGCAATCATTGTAAATAATGTTCAAAGCTCAGTTTTATTGTGCACATTTTGATATTGATGCTTGTTTTTATACAAATTAAATACAGAGTAGGTGTATTTGATGATGCTGAAATAATTTTTTTGTATTATTTTGAGTTAACGTTGCAGTTTTTAATGTGTGATGACTCCCTAGAAAGCACAAAGTAAATGAATTCATATTTAGCAGACTCTCTCTCTCTCCATTCAGACATCGTTCCAGATAATGAAGAACTGATATGGGGCCCATGGTCAGAGTGGAGTGTGTGTCCAGCCCAATGCAATCAGGTGGCAGCACAGCGTCGCTCTAGAAGCTGTAAATCCAATTCCAAGCAATGCAATGGCCAAACTGTCGAGGCCAGGTCATGCCAAGGGCCACCTTGTCCACGTAATGCATTTACTTAGTTTTCTAAAGATTAAAAATCATTAATATTAGAATTTCAGCTAATCTTTATTGACATCCTTTCATTTGTTGATAAAAAAAAAAATCTTTTTCTCCTTTTCTTCCCCAGGCTGTGAGCTGCAGTGTGTGGTGGGCAAGGTAAATGATGAGTGTGATGGCTGCATGTGCCAGGATCATACAGTTTTAGGATCAGTCCGTAGTGCTGGGGGTCTCCCTGCACCTGGAGCTGCCATTCTCCGCTCTGGTTCCAGGCCCAAACTCCTCACTGTTACTGATCACAATGGGCACTTTCAGGTCCCTGGAATCTGCCCTGATGGCAACACTACTCTGATGATTAAGCTGAATAATCACGCTCCACAACAAGTCACTGTGCCACCAAGCACCGAACGCACCTCCGTCCTCCTTTTAAAGCTAGAGAGAGCAAGTAATGGTTCTTTTAATGACCTTGAATGCATTTACTCTATTCAGTATTAGCATTAGAATACTATGACATTTTGAAGATCTATTTAAATGTTACAATCATTCCAGGTCTTAAAAACATTTTCACTGGCCCCACCATTATATATATATATATATATATATATATATATATATATATATATCAGAATGTTGCTGGAAAACAATGGCATACATGTAATGTAAAACCTTACTGATTGGTTTGTAGCTTAACACATTTGTACTGATGCTTTCAAGATAATCACAGTTCTTTTTTGCAATTTAGACAAAACCTCATCCTTGTTAGCTAGCCATATAACATTGTCTTGGTGAACATTCTGCTGAATTTGCAACAACAATGAAGAATATATAACAGAAACCAAACATTTAAGTTTGCAACACATACAAATGGCTGTTCAAGATCCATATTTGTAACACAATATCGTTGTGTTTCTCAGAAAAACTGTATGTGCTAAAAAACCCTGAGAACAAGGCCAGAAGGGAAGGTCAGACAGCTGCCTTCTGTTGTAAGGTTGATGGCACACCTGAACCAAACCAGTATGAATGGTAAGATTAAGCTTTCAGTTCGATATGTAATTTAATTTCAGCAGAATACAAGGAAGTATAGAATCACAAAGAGCATCTAGTTTAAAGTCAAAGCACTCACGTCTTATGTGCCTTCAAAATAATATGACAGGTTTATATGAGGACATTTCAATCAAATCATGTTAACATGAATTTATTTCTTAACCATTAAGAATTGGTATCAGAATATGGCAACAGTTATCCTGAATGTGAAACAATGATAATGATACTGTTATAAATCTTTAGGTTCCACAATGGCACTCTGCTGGACAGGAGTCAATATCAGTATGACGAGACACTGGTTTTGAGGAATGTCAGTTTGGACCATATTGGAGAATACTACTGCAGAGCCAGTAATGAGAACGGTGCCATCAAATCCAAACCAGCCACCCTCACGGTTATTGGTGTGCCCTTATATCCTACTTTAACTATTGGACTGCATATTTTATATTAACCTAAAATATATCATTCACAATACTTTACAAATACAGTTTTCTCTCCATTTCTGTGTTAAGGTCAAAAAGCACCATCATGCAACCCTAAGCCTGATTCCCACCTGATCCGTCTACCGCATGACTGCTTTCAAAATGAGACTAACTCTTTCTACTATGATGTGGGGAGATGCCCAACCTCCACATGCATAGGGAAGCTAGATAACGGCATCAGATGCAAAGACTCGGTTTCCTACTGCTGTGGAGTTTCAAACATGGAGGAGAAAGAGATTAAATGTCAGGGATATCAGTTGCCCATCATGATAGTGACTCAGTGTGGTTGCAAAACATGTGTGGACACAAAAGCTATCGTTCGTGGACGTGCTATTGCGGCAGACACTGATGAGCCCATGAGGTTTGGACACATCTACATGGATGGCACAAGAGTAAGTCGAACTGGATACAAAGGTACATTCTCAATTCAGGTACCAGCAAACACTGAGCGTTTGGTCCTCACATTTGTAGACAACATGCAGAAGTTTGTGAACACCACAAAAGTTTTACCGTTCAATCCTAAAGGTGGAGCTGTGTTCCATGAGATCAAGCTGTTGAGGAAAAAGCCAGCTGTTACCATTAGCTCAAGAGAAACCAATAAGCTAGATCTTGGCGAGGTAGAAGGCCAGGATCCTATTGCTGAGATCGAGATCCCACCCAATGCATTCTATAAACAAAATGGAGAGGTGTTCATGGGAAATGTCAAAGCCAGCGTGACTTTCCTCGACCCCAGGGATGTATCAACAGCAGCAGCTGCCCAAAGTGATCTCAATTTCATTGGCGATGAAGGTGACACCCTGCCCTTGAGGACCTATGGAATGTTCTCAGTGGACTTTAGGGATGAAGAAGGAGGCGAGTCGCTCAACGCCGGAGAGGTGAAAGTGCATCTCGACGCAGCACAAGTGAAGATGCCTGAGCATTTGAAGACCATGAAATTATGGTCTCTTAATCCAGATACAGGTTTGTGGGAAGAGGAGGGCAAGTTCCATGCTGAGAGGAAGCAACGGGGGAAAAGAGAGGAGAGGACCTTCCTCATAGGTAACATGGAAATCCGTGAGCGGCGGCTGTTTAACTTGGATGTACCTGAGAACAGGAGATGTTATGTGAAAGTGCGGGCTTTCCGTAGCGAACGGTATATGCCAAGTGAGCAAACTGAAGGAGTCGTGATGACTTTAATAAATATGGAGCCCACACCAGGGTTTTCAACCAACCCTCGGGCTTGGGGTAGATTTGACAGTGTCATCACTGGCCCAAATGGTGCGTGCCTTCCAGCCTTCTGTGATGAACAGAAAGCAGATGCATATTCAGCCTATGTGATGGCCAACCTTGGGGGAGAAGAGCTAGAGGCAGTAGCATCCTCTCCAAAGGTGAATCCTAACATCATTGGTGTCCCGCAACCCTATTTGAATAAACTTAACTACAGACGCACAGACCATGACGATCCAAGAATAAAAAAGACAGCATTCAGCATGAATGTGGCCAAACCACGGTCAAACGTGGCTGAGGAGGCCAATGGTCCAGTTTACCCATTTGACAAGCTTAAAGAGTGTGAGGAAGCTCCATTCAGTGCAGCTCACTTCCGTTTCTCGAGAGTTGAAGGAGATCGATATGATTATAACACAGTGCCTTTCAATGAGGACGATCCTATGAGCTGGACTGAAGACTACTTGAGTTGGTGGCCTAAGCCCATGGAATACAGGGCCTGCTACATTAAAGTAAAACTCAATAGTGCCCATGAGCTCAACGTTCGCTCTCGCAATATGGGCGGTACCCATCCAAAAACCGTTGGCCAACTGTATGGAATTCGGGACACCAGAAGCATCCGGGACATGGACCAGTCAACTATTTCAGCTGTGTGTCTGGAGTTTAAGTGCAGTGGGATGCTCTATGATCAAGACAGAGTGGATAGGACCCTCGTGAAGGTAATGCCTCAGGGCAGCTGCAAGCGAGACAGTGTCAACAGCATGTTACAGGAATACTTGGTGAATCACCTTCCATTGGCTGTCAACAATGACACAAATGAGTTCACCATGCTTGCCCCTCTGGACCCTCTGGGCCACAACTATGGCATCTATACAGTGACTGACCAAGACCCCCGGACGGCAAAAGAAATTGCGCTTGGCCGTTGCTTTGATGGTACTTCAGATGGCACCTCTCGAGTCATGAAGAGCAATGAAGGTGTAGCATTAACATTCACCTGTGGTGATAAAGAGGTCACTAGGCAGAGTGTGTTCCAACAGATGCAGACCTCACTAGGTCAGGCCACAGCTGGAAGTGCACGGCAGGGAAGAGGGAACCGGAGGCAGAGAGGAGGCTCAACAGCACCTCGCAGCAGTAAGAGGAGGAGTATTCGTAATTCCTACACGCGTGCCCAGACCATTGGTTGATATTCCAAGAACTTAAAAACTCTGCATGAGACAGACCCATTCTCTATAGGGGCTGCTCTTATGAGAGTTACTGGATATAAGCCATTTTCGAATTTGATAGGAATAAGAAAATTAGACATATTTGATTTTCATATTATTGGTCTTTTAGGTTTGCTGACCAAATCAACTGGCAAACAATATTTTACATACTTTATGAAAGCAAATTCATATTAGAGTGGATTAAACATTTTAAGTTTAACCGTTTTTTTTATTTATTTTTTTTTATTATAATTTCACCTAATAAAAGCCTAACAAAACTAAAGTCACTAAAAAACAATTTAAACAAAGCAACTCCAGAGGAATGTGTTTCATGTATTGTTTTCATTTGCATATTTTTTATTCACTTGTACTGTGGTAAATATTTTACTACTTGAAATTGTAAATAGTCAAATATTTATTGCATACTTCAGAGAATCAAAGACAAAGCAGTTGAATGTAACATCTCCACCTAAACAAACATGTATGCCCTTAATCACTCAATTAAAAAAACTCTGAAGTTGTCCAAACGCCTTACAAAAATGAAGTGATTCCTTTAAACCAATGATTTTATTATTCTTGAAAAAAACAACAACATACCTTTCAGTCTTTGTATTGTTGCTGCCCAATTTTAACAAATTGTAAGAAAAGCTGTTCTCTGATAAATATTTTTGCTGATAGTTTCATTTTCATTTACTACATACTTGTAGAAGCTACTTTATAGCAAAAACGGGTCAAACAAAAACAATACCTGTTTGCTTCAGCTAGTCATATTAGCAGAAATATTCAATATTGCTGATAAGACGACAATCATTAATCAGCTGATCAAGCGCGTAGCAATACTGAGTTAATTTAAAATATACTTTGGTGGCAAGGTCTTAATACAAGGCTTATTTTCGGTTGTTTTACATTCATTTTCACATCTTCATTTAATGTGTACCACCTCTGAGGCCAGTTGCAGAAACTGTTGTGACCAAAGAATTAGTATGACCAGGTAGCAGTTAGTCAAGGGGCAATCATTCTTACTTTTTGGTTTCAGATTAGACCAATCTAATGTAACTGACTTAAAACAGTTGTGAACAGTATTAAAGAAAAAATGTGATGACTAACTTGTAAAAGAGTCTTAGCTGTTTATGCAATACTAGTGTTGACTCCAAGCACCGACAAGCATCAGATTTTGATTTCAAATGCCGAGTTACACTATGGTTCAGATTTGGAAAACTTTTTCCAATTGTGTATAAATATGCAAGAAAAGTACAACCACACTTTCAATAAGGACGTTCTATGAAGAAATTAATTTGCATAGAGCATCACTTTTACTTCTGTGTAACTGAAATCGCACAGCTTTAAAAACAAGCCATTTTTAATGAAAACAAGAGATATTTTCTACAATGTTTCTATAAGGCATTGAAATTCTTATTTAGGCCAATCAAAGGAAATGCCCCCATCAATGATGTCCCACATCATACAGTACATTTTTGAAAAATATTCAAGGCCATCTGAGTAAATTTGCCTTTCTCCATTTGCCGCTGGGGTGCAATGGGCTGGAAGCAGCTTTATGAGGAGCCTGTCACCACTGGAACGAAGTAAAGGACTGACACATTGTTCAGTGTTCAAGATGGCACTGAGTAGCATGAACGGGTAAATGTTGCATGTCTCCAGGGGCGTCTGGGCACAAAGGGAATAGGAAGGGGGGGATGATGAACCTTCGTCACATGAAGTCATCATAGTCATTGCCGTAGCCACCGTCAAAATCACCATAATCAGCAAAGTCATCTTTCAGTTTTGCTTTCAATCCACCACCAGGGAGTACACCTTTCTTCTTTTTCTTATTGGCCTTCTTTTCCTGTCAATAATGCAACAACAACAAATTAAAACTGTTATGAGTACTTCTCTATTGATATTATGATCATAATGAACCAGGGCTGCAACAATTAATCGATAAAATTGATAATGAAAATCATCGACAACGATTGTCGGGTCTGCACACGTGCACGCAAAACGTTCGCCAGTCTTGTCAAATTACAGCACTGAATAGCGCATTTCTATGGACAAAATGCATTTAAAAACAGTGGAGGGAACAGAGTGAGCTGCTGCGGGAAAGGTGCGTGAGCCAAACTGCCCAAAACATGAGAACTCTTTATTTGAAGCTTCAAGCTAATGCATTAGCTCCGCGTTCAGCATGGCTTGATCTGTCAGGCGCTTGACAGATGCGCGCGCGTCCTCAGCGCAAAACGTTCATTCTACGGCGATATCCTTATCAGTACATGTTTCAAATTCACGCGAGGATTTCCGTTTTGCATAAAGGTTTGTCCTGACAGTCTGCGTTAAACTTCAAACTTTACTGAATGAGCACCGGCGCGCGCGCACCCGCGTCACACAATTAATGTTCAGCGCAAAAATATTCATTTTGCTGAAATATCTGTTGTTGAAAGTTCAGTTTAGGTTTAAAAATCAGTATGTCATTCAGGAATTCATGGAAGTAACTGTAAAGGGAAAACAGCATGTAACTGAATAAAGGTAAGACGTTTCTATTATTTACAGGATAAAGAAATGACAGTAAGAGGTTCTGTGTGTGTTCCTGCAGATCATTTCTCTTGACTGTTGGTTAAAACTGAGTTTGTGTTTTTGATTTTCTTTATTATCTTATTTTTTAAATGTAGAGATTTAAACTCTATTCACTATATACAGTGCTTAAATTTATTAGACCACCAACACCTAAACTAATGGTACTGGTGATTACCCAAATCATTTTTATTTTTCTGTAATGGTTAATGTATGTGTGTGTGTAAGCTGTTTAGTCACAGTAGTATTTCTAATGCTAAAATATAAACATTGTCGTCATGAACTTTCAAATTTACTGTTTTACAAGAAAGACAGAAAATCGGGCATCTTTTTTCAGACATTTTGTTACATTGTTTGGACATTGTGTTAATAATGACTTTTTGTCAGATCCCTGAAATATTTGTGTTCTCTTTTCTGTGACAGGTAGTCTAAGACATTAAGCACTGTATGTGTTCATAGCATTCATTTGGCACATTTGTTTGAAGAACATTGAGCAGGATGTGCAATAATGTGATTTTGTCAATAAAAAAATAAAATAAAATTAGGATTTTTATCCAATTAATCGGGAAAAAAAAAAAAAAAAAAAAAAAAAAAAAAAAAAAATCGACCAACTAATGGATTATCAAAATAATCGTTAGTTGCAGCCCTATAATAAACAATACAGAATTACAGAAAACAAGTGTGTGGCTGTAAAATTTATCCTCAATTGAAGCTCCTCCAAAACAGTACACACAAATAAAAACAGTAAATCATTAAACTGACCTTTTCTTGCTTTTGTTTTTCACTGAGCAGAACAGACAAAGAAGTATTTATTTTCTTCAGGTCATCTAATTCCACTACACACACAAACAAACAGAAAGAGGAACACATTGATTAGCATTAAGATTGTTTGCATGGTTTACACAACCTACTATTTAATCTATATAACAGCTGGGGAAATATGCTGAAGGAATTCCTTGTCACAAACATCCAATTTTTTTAGAATCGAAAAAGATAATTATTCACACAACTGAAAATATAATTCTGCACTTACATGAAATACAAAGCTCTCGAAAGAGTGACTCCAAAAAGCTGGAATAATGCACTGATTTTTCAAACTGTGTTATCTTGTCTTTCAGTAATTTTTCAAATGCAACAAAGTCATCTTTGGATGAGGGGCACATGGCTTCAATTCCAGAGGCATTGTTTGTTGTGATAACAGTAGTAGAGGCATTTGCAGCAGCAGGATCAACACCTGAAATCAGAACATTTGTTCAATTATTAACTGTTACATATACAGTCAAACCAAAATTTATTCAGAGATCTTCAACATTTCTAACATTCTCACAGTTTATTCACTACACAGTCGTGGCTAAAAGTTTTGAAAATTCCATAAATATTAGTTTTCACAAAGTTTCCTGCTAAACTGCTTTTAGATCTTTGTTTCAGTTGTTTCTGTGATGTACTGAAATATAATTACAAGCACTTCATTCGTTTCAAAGGCTTTTATCGACAATTACGTGACATTTATGCAAAGAGTCAGTATTTGCAGTGTTGGCCGTTCTTTTTCAGGACCTCTGCAATTCGACTGGGCATGCTCTCGATCAACTTCTGGGCCAAATCCTGACTGATTGCAACCCATTCTTTCATAATCACTTCTTGGAGTTTGTCAGAATTAGTGGGTTTTTGTTTGTTCACCCGCCTCTTGAGGATTGACCACAAGTTCTCAATGGGATTAAGATCTGGGGAGTTTCCAGGCCATGGACCTAACAATTTCAACGTTCTGGTCAACGAGCCACTTAGTTATCACTTTTGCCTTATGGCACGGTGCTCCATCGTGCTGGAAAATGCATTGTTCTTCACCAAACTGTTGTTGGATTGTTGGAAGAAGTTGCTGTTGGAGGGTGTTTTGGTACCATTCTTTATTCATGGCTGTGTTTTTGGGCAGAATTGAGAGTGAGCCCACTCCCTTGGATGAGAAGCAACCCCACACATGAATGGTCTCTGGATGCTTTACTGTTGGCATGACACAGGACTGATGGTAGCGCTCACCTTTTCTTCTCCTGACAAGCCTTTTTCCAGATGCCCCAAACTATCGGAAAGGGGCTTCATCTGAGAATATGACTTTGCCCCAGTCCTCAGCAGTCCATTCACGATACTTTCTGCAGAAGATCAATCTGTCCCTGATGTTTTTTTTGGAGAGAAGTGGCTTCTTTGCTGCCCTTCTTGACACCAGGCAATCTTCCAAAAGTCTTGGCCTCACTGTGCGTGCAGATGCGCTCACACCTGCCTGCTGCCATTCCTGAGCAAGCTCTGCACTGGTGGCACTCTGATCCCGCAGCTGAATCCTCTTTAGGAGACCATCCTGGCACTTGCTGGACTTTCTTGGATGCCCTGAGGCCTTCTTTACAAGAATTGAACCTCTATCCTTGAAGTTGCTGATGATCCTATAAATTGTTGATTTAGGTGCAATCTTAGTAGCCACAATATCCTTGCCTGTGAAGCCATTTTTATGCAACGCAATGATGGCTGCACGCGTTTCTTTGCAGGTCACCATGGTTAACAATGGAAGAACAATGATTTCAAGCATCACCCTCCTTTTAACATGTCAAGTCTGCCATTCTAACCCAATCAGCCTGACATAATGATCTCCAGCCTTGTGCTCGTCAACATTCTCACCTGAGTTAACAAGACGATTACTGAAATCATCTCAGCAGGTCCTTTAATGACAGCAATGAAATGCAGTGGAAAGGTTTTTTTGGGATGAAGTTCATTTTCATGGCAAAGAAGGACTATGCAATTCATCTGATCACTCTTCATAACATTCTGGAGTATATGCAAATTGCTAATATAAAAACTTAAGTAGCAACTTTTCCAATTTCCAATATTTATGTAATTCTAAAAACTTTTGGCCACGACTGTAGTATAGTAAATGGTAATAAAATATGACAAGAACTCAGATTTAAACTGTGTCAGAACAAGTTCATCTTGATAATGTCAGATAACTTTGATAGAAAGGTATGTAATGGATTACAGTCAACCAAAAATTGTTCAGACAACTGTTACACAACTACCAATACTTTGTTGGGCCACCCTTAGCCTCAATGGCAGCCTGTATTCTCCTGGGCATGGAAACCTGAATTTCAATATTTTCCCAGACTCACTACAGCAGGTTCCTCAGTTCCTGTTGGTTTTTTGGCACTTCATCCAGGCGGCGACGTTCCATCACCACCCAGGGATGCTCAATTGTGTTTAGATCTGGACTTTGTGGTGGCCAGTTTAGTACTTTAATCCTCTTGTTTAAAGAAATCACCAACCTTCTTTACAGTGTGTTTGGGGTCGTTATCATGTTGAAAGATGTAACGACGGCCCATGAGCTTCCTGGATGCCAGCATCTGACTCTGGAGAATGTCCACATTCATTTCCGAGTTCATAGTTCCATCAGTGAAATGTAGTTCATGAAGTCCACTAGCTGCCGTACACCCCCATACCATAATATTTACTCTTCCTGTAGAGCACAGGAGGAGCAGACACTAGGGTTTCAAGGCTTCTCCTTTGGTTTTGCCATATCTGCCAAACATGTTAAATGTGCTCTCATCACTCGAAAGGATTCTTTTTCCAAAATTCTGCAGATTTGTTGATGTATTATTTAGCAAACTGAAGGCGTTTTGCTTGATTTCTCCAGCTGATTAAGGGTTTCTTCTTGGGTATCCTCCCAAGCAGCTCATTGTCATTCAGCCTGTTGTGAATGGTTTGAGTGCACAGCTGTGTCAGCGGCCTTTTTGACTTCAGCAGCAATTTTTTAGTAGAATTTGTTCTGTTTTTCATTGCTAACTTATAAGTCTGTCTGTTCTGAGTGTTGTCTTTTTTTCTTTCACGACCAGGCAAATTATTCACCTCACCAATCGCTCTAAATTTCTTCACAATGGAAAACACTGTCCCTCTAGGCCTATCTAATCTTTTCGCTCTATTTCTGATTGAAATGCCCTCTGTGTAGAATTTGACAACCTTTCTTTTCAAATCAGTTGATATTTAACTGTTTTCAGCCATTCTTCTGTTAGACTGTCTCACAAATGAATTAGGTTGAATAGCTGTCAGCTGTATAATACGTCACAGTTTACTTTATTTTGCTATCCTTACTTGCATCAATGAACTAGTGTCCTGCATCCACTAGTAAAAATAAATAAATTTGATCTGGTGTCTGAATAATTTTTGGTTTCACTGTACAATATGGAGATTGCATACGTTTCAAATAAAGTGTCATGCAAACAACCCGTTTCTTACCAAATGCCTCACGGGCCAATTCCAAGTCTGCCTCCTCTTGCAGCTTCTTCACTCGAAGCTTCTCTGCTAAAAGCTCTTCTGGTGATAGACTCTCACTTATCGCCGATTCTTCGATCTACTCAGAGTTCAAAAACCACCAAGTATCAAAAACAAATGTTATAGACATTTTGAAATATACCAAATAAATAAGAATCAGGATTAAATAGACAACTAATAATATTGTTCTTACCTTTTTCAACTCGTCTTGTTTTTTCTTTTCATTGATTTCTTTCTCTTTTATTTTATCACTTAGTTTTTTCTTCTCAGGAGGTTTCACCTCTAAAAGGAAATGTAATTCAAACAATAAGAGTCCTTTCCACTTGGGTTCAAGGGATAGTTTGCCCAAAAATGACAATTGTCATCATTCACTCATCCTTAAGTCGTTCCAAATCTTTTTCTTTATATCTCCAAAAGAAGATATTTTTTTTAAAAAAAATGTTGTTAATCAAACAGTTAACAGTAGTGATAGACGTCCATGGTTCCAAGTCAATGGCTACCGTCAACATTCATTAAAGTATCTTCTTTTCAACAGATGAAACTCACAGGGGTTTGGAACAACATAAGGGTGAGTAAATGATGACAATTTTTTTCTTTTTTGGGTGAACTATCCCTTTAAAGAAAAAGTAATAAAACACACACACAAATAAATAAATAAATAAAAACAGCCCAAAAGATCTACTTGATGTGCCGTTTTACAAATATGTGATTATTCTGTCTACAGCATTTACATTGTGAAATCAGTGACAGTTCAACAGAGATCAATACCGGCTTTTATCTGTGCAACTTTCTTCTCTTGCTCCTTCTCGTCCTCCTCCTCATCATCCCAGTTATCCTGCAGACAGAAATATATAGTTGGCAACCAAACATATGCAAACTAATAAACTTAATTTAAAATGAGCGGGTAGTCGTGGCCTAGTGGTGAGGGAGTCGGGTTTGTAATCAGAAGGTTGCTGGTTCGATTCCCACACCAGCATGAACTGAAGGTGGGGATTGTGAATAAACAGCACTCTCTCCACCTTCGATACCATGACTAAACACGAAACCCCTAATTGCTCCCCTTCTAAGTCGCTTTGGATAAAAGCGTCTGCTAAATAATGAAAAATGAAAATCAAATGTTTTCACTACCATTTACTTGTTATGCAGCTGTGTAATAAGTGGGATAATCGATTGACTCAACATTATTCATTACATATATAATCCAATTTACAAAGCTTAACTTCTTCATCATAATATTAATACGTGTTAAAGATTATAAAACAACAACATTTAAGCCCCATCAAGTAAAACAAATTCTCTTCTGTTAATAAACAGTTCACACTGGCATATAGTTCATAAAGGCATTACAGCTGACATAGATTTGAGCTGAGCGACTACAACTTCAGAAATTTCCATGACTTTAAACATTTTATTTTAAAAATCATGTCAGTTCCTATGAACTCCCAGGTTTTCCCAAGTCCGTGTCATTGGAGAAAAGTTCATTTGAACTGTCGAGGCCGCGGTTAACGGGTTCACTCTGCGAACTGCCTTCAAACAAAACAACTCGCAGCAAATGACGATCACACGTGTGCGCGCACGCATCTCGGTTCGAGAAGAGGACGGCGCGCGAGAGAATTCTAGAGTTGCGCGTCAGCATGACTCAATGGCGTCATGACGTCAACAGGAACTCGACCAGCGCCGCGTCCACATGACAGCGATGGTTTCGATATGGAACACAAACTCGTACAATAAAAGAAACGAACGCGGATTTGGAACGAGCAAGAACGTGACGCGCAAACTGTACAACAGTCTCCGCTAACTAGTACATTAAGCAAAAGCTAAAGTAGCGACAACAATTTTAATAACACGTCTGTGAACGAGCGCCGCTGCTGATGAAGGTCCACGTGACCCGTCACTCGCTCACTCTCTGGATTCACAGCAGTCAGAACATTTCAACAGACACTCATGAACTGGTCGACGTGCTGTCAAAGCTACTACATTAGTTAGATTCATCTGGAATGGACCGGCAGATTATTACTGCTGAAAGACAAACCGCCGGTAACGGATCTGTTCAGCTGGAAGCTGACACACAAACTGTCAAAGAGTCACAGCAGACACAGAAAATCATGAACACCCATTCCAGATACAGCTGGTGAATCTCAAAATACAACGGGCCTGTTCTAGGTTAGCTAAACGGCTAAAAATACACCACGAATGCCCATATTAGTGCTGGTTCCTTTAGCCACATATCATTCGATGAGACCGAATGAAAAGAGCTACAACGCTCCGTAGAGATAAAGTTTTCATTACACGGTCACTCGCACGTTTACCTTCACGTCTTCCTCCTCGTCCTCGCCTTCCCATTTATCCAGCAGCCCGGGGGCTACTACGATCGGCTCGCTTGCCTCGAAGTTGTCAGCGTCTTTCGAAAAACAAAATTAATGTCGTGGTTAAGACAGTGACACACACCCGCTCTCATACACGTAGCCCCAAAATACTGAACGGTAGAGTCTTACCCCAGCCGTCGGAATCCGCCATCTTGGCTCAGTGCGAGTTAGTTAAAGTAGTAGCTGAGAGAAAGCATGTGCACTGACCTGCTCTGATCTACGCGCTTCTGCGCTTCATGCTGACGGCAGAGCGCGCGCGCACCGCTGCGCCACCACGCCCTCGTGTGGTCACGCGCCAGTTTTCATGATAAAATAATGATTGCATTTTTAATAATGCATTGTTATTGTATAGTTTATTATTATTATTATAGGTAATGATAATAATTTTTGGTGTTGTTGTATAAAGTTTATAAGTCCCCGCATAATGTCTCTGGTAATATTTTATTTTCAAGGATGCACCGATTTATGCACAACAATACAAAATGAAAACGCAGTCATTCGGTGGCATGATATATTATGACAAATAGGCAGATTTACAGAAGGAGTCACAGTAAATGCATGAGTGAGTGAACAAGTAAACTTCACAATCAAGTTTTTAATTTAAGCAAATACAACCCGTTCTGATATTTTCCTCAGCATTTCTTTGTACAGTGTCTGTTAAAGCGGTTAAAAAAGTACATAAAAACACGGCAAAAAGTAGAATATAAAGCATAAGTCAAACTGAATGCAGATGAAGAATGATACATTTATCTCCGAGCAAGCAATTATTCAAAAACAATCAAACAAAATCACATTATCATGACTGACGAACTATTATAAAGTGCTGAAAGAAGTATTTCCATGAGTTATTCTTCTTGGACTTTTTTCCCCCGATTTCATGGACCCCATTTTGAATTACATTCAGCATTTTAAAAGTGCTGAAAATACATACAGTTTTAAGGTTACATCATATTGCACATATTTGGAAAGAAGAGTATAGCAGAAATTCAGCAGCGACAGACCAAACTCATCCCAGAGGGTTAGCAGGAGAAAGCAACAGCAGCATTATCAGGATGCTGGAGAGGCAGAGAAAAGGACAGGGGTGCACCGCAACTCCCGGGGACATGTCTGAAAAGATAGACAAAAACAAATTTGAGACATTTGAGACTGACTACTTTCAAAAACATCCAACTATCAACCGTTCAGGTTTGAGACTGCTCGCACAATTAATTATAAAAAATATATTCATTTAATTAATTTATAATAAAAGACCTTTTTCTTCTATCAGAACAACAGTGAAAGCACCTCTGAATTTAATAGGTTTGTCCTCCCCGGGGTTGAGCACCATGTACAGGGCTGTCTGCTGTACTGGAGATAGACTGGAGCGCTGAGTGTCAGTTACAGCAATGCCCTGATTATATGTGAACATACTAATCTGCGCCTGGTTAAACACTACCTGTGGAGAAAGTAGAAACACCAGTTAAAAATGATCCTAAAATCACTTCAAAATACATTTTATCTTAAAAAGTGAGGACATCATAAGAGAGTATTTGCCCTGTCAACTAGTCTGTCCTGCCCCCTCAGTCAAGATGAATGTGAAAAGATTTTAATTATGAAAAAGAACAGATGAAATTAAAAAAAAAATATATATATATATATATATTGTGCCAAGTGCATTGGCTTTCTAGAATTAATATAGCAATCTTTTAGTTAAGGATGGCCTGTTTCACATTCAATTTTGAATGGCACGTTTGACGCATAACCAAGGTCACACTGAATTTCCCGCACCACGAATAATGTAGCTAAAGCCATGATGAAACATTTCCCATGCTTAGAAGACTAGATATCTTCGTAGTTAGTTGATTATTCCACTGTATTGTTATTGTGTGTGCAGCTGTATTATTAGGCAGTTCATAAAATTATGCACCTGTTAAACAGGTCAAAGTTAGTGTTACATTAATTACGTCTCTTCACTACATTATTATATTTGGTAGTGGTGGTCTTATGGTAACTACATGGCAAACTCGCTGAAATTGTGTATGTAGGTCTTTATATATGGTGGTCTTAAACGTGTTTATCTCATGGATATCGATGCTGTAATATTATTTAATGCTCTGCCATCTGTAAGTTGCTTTTAGTTTCGACAGGTTTGTTTACGGCCGACAAATATGTAAATGTGTTACTTTGCATTACGTCATCTCCCCTTTCATTACTTCAGACGTCCTCTTGTCTGTGCTGTGCAGGCTCTGTCCCAGTAACAGTTATGAACACAATCAAATATGCATTATATGCTTCAGGGTGAGGCAAGAGATGAGAAATACTAACTGCAAATTTGCCCGCCGGGATGAGAGAGATGGCAAGTGGGGAGATTCCTTCTATTTGTCCCCTCACCAAAGCAGACATGGCTATATCAGGCAGCCCCGCTACAGAAAGGGGGAAAGTGCACAGAAAGACCATGTATAGACAAGAAACAGCAACTATGAACCAAAAAGAGCAAATAAGGCACGATTTTCTTGATGCTATTGATAATAATAAACAATTCACTAAGATTAGCTATATCTGTTGATCTATTAATAGACACTTTTATCCAAAGATGGTACCTCAATGGTGATATCTGTGGGAATCAAAACACAAACTTTCTGATTACAAGCTCTGAGCTGTACCTGCAATTGCTCCTATCTCAATAAAGACCTCTGATCCCCAGGAGCTGACCGGTCCAAACGCCAAGCTATGACTGAGCAGTCCTATCAATCTCTGCAGCTGCTCCTCAGAACAGGACAAACGCAAACGTCCCAGCCACAAAACTGCCTTACTGGAATGAGAAAAACAACACATTTGCACATTTCACATTCAGAACAAGAGTAAAAAAAATTATATAAACCATACAAATAAAATATTAGATTTTTTTAAAAAGTAATTCAACCTGAACTCCACTGGATTCAAGCTGCGCATGACTGCTGCATCAATCCCACACACAATGTGCCCCAAAGCCACAAAAGTGCTGGAGTCTAACTGACTAGGAGTCTTTCTGGTTGAATTCAACACCGTGGAGAATAATGTTCTCAACTGCAATTGCAAAACAGAGGTCAATCACGTATAATACAAAAGTGGTGTCAGTAATAGTAAGTGGTTGTTTTTTTTTAAAGAATTTAATACTTTTATTCAGCAAGAGCACACACACACACAAAAAAAATCGATCATAAGTGACAGTAAAGACTTTTACATTGTAACAAAATAACTTCTATTTCAAATAAATGCTGTTCTTTTAAACTTTCTATTCCTGAAAAAAAATAACAGTTTACCATAAAAATATTAAGCAGTAACTTCACCTTTGCAATCACAGGAATAAATTACATTTGTAAATACATTTAAATAGAAAATAGTTACTAATTGGTGAGCATAAGTCACTTCCATCAAAAAAGTTTGAATGGTATAGTGTACATTAACAGTTAAAAGAATGAAGAACAACAGGCTTCTCAAAGTCAATCATCATATTTACACTAATGTTGTAGGAGTGTTGTGTCTTACAAATGGCAACTGTACCAGCCATCACAGCTCACTTGCAATGTTTTCGTCAACATTTTACCTGTCTGCTAGTCCATGTGCTGAGAGCCCCCATGGCTGAAACGGACTGAATTTCAGACAGTCTAAGAGAAGCCAATTCATCAAGCGAGAGCTGAGTGGCAATGCGTCCCAACTGAGAGATCACAGAAGAGTTAAAAGAGGAAGGCATCCCATATACCTAACAAACAAAACAAAACAAAAAACAGCCACTTATATCATACTGCAGGTGTGCAAAATTGTATTGAATATCACCAAAATTTAAATTCAAATTTGAATCAACAAAAGGTCTCTCAACATGTCATTTAGAAGAAAATGGAGAAAATCAGGGCACCTCCTTGGTCTTGGTAAGGAGCACCGATAGCTGGTACGGACTGAAAAATGGATCCTGGCCAATGAGCTCCAAGCACCTCCGAAATGCAGCTGGTGGCATGTTTCTAAGGCTATCAATACTCCAGGCAGCAGGTTTTGTCACATGTAGGCTCTCACAAGTGGGGATCAGCCCAGGAACTAAGACAGAGAGAGAGATGAAATGAAGTTTAAGGGGTCAAAAGTGTGAGATGACATGCCATACTCCTGTATTACATCCCTTCACACGCTGTTATTTATTTAAAGTGAACAGAATGATTTAAACAGATGACATTGTCAAGGCAGAAGATTGTACTTACAAGAGGCGCGTCCCATTCTGAGGAAGCCAAGGAAGAACTGAAGCACAAACTGCTGCTTCTCAAACAGCTCGGAGGGTTTCTGACACAGAGAACCAAGCTCTCCTCTCTCCCATTTCTGCTGACTCATGAACAGCCTCTCAATGCGCTCTAAGCTCATCAAACTCTGAAGACACATGTAAACAGGTCAAAACACAGATAGGCAGTGATTGAAAATACTTGGGTCAGTTGGTCAGCAGGTACAGTACATGTATTCAGATGATATGTAGCTGTGTCAGTCACAAAGACACATCTGGTCACTTACAAAGGGGATGAGTTGAATAATCTCATTTGGAAGAAAAAACAAAAAGCGGTCCACTTGGTTCAATGTCTCTGCTGTCCAGTTCGGTACAGGGCTTTGTGGAAAAACACAGTCAGAGTTCATTGTTATGAGGAATGTGTCTGATGTCATTTTAAGATCTCAGTGATTTAAGTTTTAACTGTCCTTACCCAAACGTCCTATGTTCCAGTAGCATGTCTGCCACCAGGCGTCTTTTACTGACGTTGTAGCAGAATCCTTGTAGAAACTCCAGACCTCCAACAAAGAAGCTCCTATCCAAATTCAAAAACATTTCATCCGCCACAAACGTAGCCATGACACCTAGCGAACGAAACTCCTCTTCAGTGTACAGGCCGGAGAACATATCCTGGTGAGAAAACCAAAGAAGTAGTGGTTGGTTACAGATTCAAAGAGACTACGATACTTAACCAACTGGCATTAAAAGTCTTTATAAAAGTACAGGTCACACAATATATTAAACTTGTTAAACAAAAATGTATACAGAATCGTAGTTCTTAACCCCATCAAAAACATTAACTGGGATGGTCCCCAAAAAAAATAAATACATGACCCCTAAAAACGAGGGTCTTTACCAATCTTTGAACTATCTTGTCCACCAGGACAGCTTGTTTGGTGCTGGGAAGCAGTAGGAAGAAATGTGGCTCCTGTACTATCGTTTTCCTCATGGAATCCATCTTATCTGGAGGAAATTTCTTAATGGTGCTCAGCCTTTAGACAATGACATTAAATTTAACATGTGAAGACATGATAATATACACATGTACAGTGTAAATCCATTTTAACCGAGCTGAATTTTGACTTACGGAAGTGATAGAGCAATCTGAGAGCCCAAATCTCCAAGTAACTCTGAGAAGAAGTCAAACTGATACAGTTCCTCAGTTATACACTTTATCTGTAGTGCAGAAAAGAAAAGAAAGAGAAACGTCTGTAAAGAGAGTGTTTTTCTTAGGTTGTGCAATGCTAGATCCAATATTCAGGATTCAAGACATCTCTACTCAATTTACAGATAGACCTACACTAAATTTTATTGATTCAGTGAACAATGAATAAGATTGACCTTAGTGAGGACTTGATGAAATTTTTCATTTTTCATTTTTCATCATTTAGCAGACGCTTTTATCCAAAGCGATTTACAAGGGGAGCAATTAGGGGTTAGGTGCCTTTTTTTTTTTTTTTTAGTCATGGTATCGAAGGTGGAGAAAGAGCTGTTTATTCACAATCCCCACCTTCAATTCCTGCCGGCGTGGGAATTGAACCGGCAACCTTCAGATTACAAGCCCGACTCCCTCACCACTAGGCCACGACTACCCCATTGAAATGAAATACAGAAGAAGCTATGATAAACTAAACTAATAACTAAATGTGTAACATTTAGTGCTTGAATTTCAATGCAGGTTTACAAGCATACCAATGAGGGGTGGAGTGGCACAGGCAGCTCTCTCAGGAACGTCAGAATGTCACGCAGAGGAGATAGAGACGCCAAATTCTGGAACAATCTTCTAAGGTCTGTGCAATCCACTCCCGTAGCCACTGTCCCCAGAGACCTGTCATGTCAGAGAGAGAAAGACATGATTACTTAATGTAACTTAAACAAGCACTCAATACTTCACTGAGCAGTGCCATGATTCATACATAAATACATAAAGGCCAACTTACAGAAATTCGCGTTGTGAGAGGCTTGTGTGGGAGAAGGTAGCCTCTTTAAAGAGAACTTTAGCCTATTGAATGAAAAACAATATAAGGAGGTTACTGGAACAATCATGGGTTTAAGATACTAATACAACATGTCTTGAATGCTTTATATTTAGGTGCTTGAATTGCTCCGATGGTAAGAAAATCACTTATTAAGAAAGTCAGAGGGCACATCACTGTAACTTGTTCAATATTTATACATACATTAACAGTGCAATCAATTTGCAAGGGCGATTACAAACACTTCCATGCTTAATGTCCTGGAAAAAAGGGACTAACAGTACTACAGCAACTCAGGTTGGTTTCCATCTTATTTTCAGCTAGTAAACATGGCATGCCAACAGAAGATACTGTGTCTATTGTGCTGAATCAGACACAACAAAGAAGCTTAGGCTCCATTATTAATAATTAAACCAGTAATTAGACACTGTAGTATTGTGGTAATGGAGTATCATGACGAAAAACACATTTGTTAAGCTCAAACACACCTTTAGTCAGACCAACTTTATCTGAAAAATATATTTTGCCATTCAGATCTGAACCAGATTAGTAGTTCTTGAAGGAAATAAAAGTACTTGAAAGGCAGCAAATGATTAGTGTTAAAAGTCTTTTCTTTTAGGTTTTGGTTCTGCGCTAATGAAATGCTACATTAGAGTCATCGTTTTGTTAAGAATCAAAACATGAACACTACATTGTCTTTGCATTTGATTCATCAAAGAGTACTTAAAATAATATATACCATGATTTCCACAAAAATATTAAGCAGCACAACTGTTTTCACAACCGATTATAAAACGAAATGTTTATTGAGCTCCAAATCAGCATATTAGAATGAAGGATCATGTGACACTGAAGACTGGAGTAATGATGCTGAAAATTCAGCTTTGCATCACAGGAATTAACTTCCATTTAAAATATATTACAATAGAAAACAGTGATTTTAAATTGTAACAGCATTACACAACGTTTTTAAATAAATAAATGCAGCCTTGGTGAGCATAAGAGATCTTATTTTAAAAGCATAAAAACTCATACACAAAGAAAAGAGAAATCACAATTCAGCGTGGAAATAAAGAGAAAGAAAAAGAGCCATCATAATTCAGTAGGCAAATATTTCAATGATATCATCACTGTCAAACTTAATACAATTTTAAAATAAAAGTGCAAATTTGTAATGTATTAAAAGAATATGAAATTGGCAAAAACCTTGCAAGTTGCGTTGCAGATACCGTAATTGCAGTTGATAAACGCAGTGTGTATGACTAACATACCTGCTGTGTGTTCCAGAGGCGAGTGTTTACAGCAGTGTCTCTGATCAGCAGGAGAGGCACTTGGGGAATCACACTGAGGAGTGGAGTGCTAGAGAGCAAAGGATTGACTTTATCCATCCCCTGAGACACAGAACTAGAACCCTGAAAGAAGGTGGCAGAGAAATTCTCAGCGTTTATATTGCTGCAATAAACGTTAAAGGCAACAGCATGTTTCCCTTAACTGAATACCACAATATGAGCATGTTCGAGCCAAGGTGTTTGAGTTCAGAAGCCTAAAGGATATATCCATTAGAGTGAGTTTCTTACCCAGAGTCTGCAGACGATCGCGTTGACCTGAGGGGGGGTGAGCCCAGGTGTCTGAAGGCTCATGCCAGGTAGCGCTTCCAGCAGAACATCAGATGGTAAAGTCCATAGAGTCTCCACCTTTACTCCACTCACAAGAGAACCCAACATCGACAAATGGCCAGAGCCAGGCAGAGCCAGCTGAGAGGAAGCACAAACATCACACTGATAATATTTCGAAACTGCACAATATTCAGTGTTGTTGAGAATTTAACATAAACTGGGGTCCGTGGAATCCCAGGGGACTGCAAATTTGAGAGGGAAAACTAGTTTTAACAAAATATATGTTGAGGGCTGTCAAAATTACATACTAATGCAAGATGCATAATAATTATTATTTTACATTCACATTCACCAAATTTGACATGACTTTTTTTCTGATTTCTAAAGACTACTAAGAAATCATGAGATTACTTGCGATCATTTTATTGTATTGACAGCACTGTTTTTTAAAATCTGCATATTTTTAGAAAAGTATTAAGATTTCTTGGTCAACTTAATAAAAAGTATACATTGTCAAGATAACATTTTAACAATTTAAAATATCATAGCCATTTATTTAAAAATATGTTGTCTTTATATTATTACACATAATACACGTAATATTTTTCTCACATGGAATGAATACTTTTTTTATATATATAAATACCCAGTTTTAGGACAATATGTTTTTTTACCTACTGAAAAAAAAAAAAAAAAAAAAAAAAAAAATATATATATATATATATATATATATATATATAAAATATATAAAAATATAATATAATATAATATAATATATATATATATATATATATATATATATATATATTTTACAGAAAAGATGTTTTAAATTGATCAAGTGACCGTAAAGACTTTTAAAAAATAAATGCTATCGTTTTCAACATTCTATTTATCAAAGTGTCAGTTTCCACAAAAGTATCAAGCAGCAGAATGCATCAAAAATAATTATAATGACTTCTGAAGGATCATGTGACTTTAAAGAGTAATGACTGCATAAAATTCAGTTTTGCCATTATAGAAATAAATTACATTTAAAAAAAAAATAAAAATACAAATAGGAAAGTGTTATTTCAAATTGTAATAGTATTTAACAATATTTCAGTTTTCACAGTATTTTTGATCAAGTAAATGCAGTCCTGGGAAGCCTTCTTTCAAAAACCTAAAAATATACCAATCTCAAACTTCAGAATAGTAATGTGTATGAATAGCTGCCTTTAAATTTTACAAATGGGGTCCCTCGGAAAGAGATCAGCAGCATTTGGGGGACGTTGTCATCAAAAAAGTTTGAAAATCCTTCACATAATGTAACTATCTTGTTATGTGAAATGATGTTGTTATGTTAAATGTTATGTTAAATGAATTGACATGTGCCATATTAAGCAATCTATATTTCAAAAACAGATACTTCCTTTAGATGTCTCCGTGACGTCACACATGTGAAAGACACTCAGTGACACCCTATCTGACCTACACCACAATGTTCCCTTAAACCTTAGACACAAAATACAAAGGGCTGCTTGATAACTTCCTTGTGCCTGGTGTAATCCCATACCTCGGGGAACTGCCAAATCCCGTGGATCATATGAGTATAAATGTTACATGCACTTTCAAACACAAAGTAAATTATAAAGAGTAACTGACAGGTCAGTGTAAGTGCATGTGAGGCCAATGCAACTGTCCTAGAAACACCCCGGAGTTGATTATGCTGGGTTGTGGGCCAGCTGGCTGAGGAAAAGTGCTGACATCTCAAATGCAGGCACACACATGTTCGTTCACAGGGGCTAGGAATTGGCCATCTTCTCAAAAAAACATCAGCGCAAACACAGCTTTTCTCAACCTCACAGCAAAGACATACTTACACTCAAATCGGCTGAGATCTTGTCGATGATAACACCAGCCTTAATGAAAAAATAAACAATTCTCTGATTAATAGGCAGTGAATAAAGCAGTGCATTATAAAGCAAGGAAACATCAAGATGAAGAATAAATATTCTGATAAAGCCTCTTATTTAACTAAAACACATTCATTGATTAATGACATTCTCCCTTGCAACCTATAGTAAAGACACTCTACGGTCATTTGAAGCGCTCTGTTTTTGTCATTGCGCTCCCATCCTCTGCCTTCCTTATGTTTGGGGTGCACATTGAGATGCAGAATTCATGTTTGGTCATGCAGAAATGATTAAAGCAGTTGAGCAGGGACACAGTTTTCTACCTATATCAGATGCCACGGCTCCTCTGACAGCAGTCTTCCATCTGTTGCAAAGGCCTCGAAACTAAACCCATATTCTTTGTGACCTTTGACCTCAATTTCAACATCCACTAGGGTATACCCAGTGTCCAAAATTAGCACGACCATTACAAAATGCAAGTACAAAAGTTACAGGCCAGTTGGCTCATATAGCTTAATTGGGAACTGCAATGTGGTAGATGAAAGTGTAATAGTCTGACTCTTGCCAATGTGACATGAAAGATTCAAATAAAAATGTGTGACAGTGTTGAATATTTCTCACTCTATTCTACCAAAATTAAAACAATAAGACCCTAATAACCCTAACCCTAACCCATTTTGTGTATGGTACTGCAACATATTAATTCAATTATTCTTTTCTTCAATTTTCCTTTTTATTTTTCATAACATACCCATTTATAACCATGTCAGAACCATATATTTTGTTTTTTACAATTCAATTTTCATGTAAACACTTTGAATTACCACTATGTATGAAATTTGCTAAATAATTTGCCTTGCCTATGACTGACAGTGACCTGTCTGTCATAAATATGCTAGAAAAAAAACAGTTCAATATTCCCATTGTAATAGCGGCAAATATAAATTCTTAATAAATGGAAAATATAGTTTTATAGGCGGTTCAAAATATTTATGGCCTATAAATCTTTATTCGGAATTGGCAAGTGGTGTTAATTTTGTACCCTGGGTATGTAATTTTTATAATACTTTCAATAAACATATTAAAGTCGCAAGAACGATAACCACACCTGCATCCACACCAACGCACAATATAGTTCTGTTTATTTTAAGGCTTGCAACAGTTTTGTTGAATGCTAAAGCTCTTTAAAGCAGGGTGGATTCTAATTGGCTTTGTTTTTGGAAAAAATCCTTCTGAATGTGATTCCATCTATATTGTTTCTCTAAGCCATTATTGTTATAGTTGTGGTGTGAACTCTGCTATTTTTATATATCTAGAACTATTTTTATCGATCTTTATCGTTATAGTTATCGTCCTTAGTGTGATCGAGCCTTATGACTTGCGATATATATTTAGCCATTGTAACCTAAATATATTTTCAGATAAAGTTACTGGTTTTATTTATTTAAGCATGTTATACTATAAAGGCTGAAATATAATTCTCTGTGGGACTTACGCTGTAGGCTAGGCGTTCATTTATACTTCTGTGTCTAACAGACCAATCACAGCGCTTGTGGTCAGCGTAGAGTTGTTACATTTTCGGCAAGGTACACGCCAGGCTGCGGCGTAACTACGGCTGCACCTTCAGCGCAGAAGTATAAATCAGCCTTAAGTGGTTTAACACTTTCAGATGGTGTGTACCTGTGCTGGGGTGAAAGGCACAGAGGCGAGGGTGCTGAGGGCAGGCATGAGCTGGGTTGAGGTGAGCTGCTGCAGGACACTGGATCCCAATAGGGGCAGAAAAGGAGCAAGCTGAGAAACTCTCTGAGGAGGGAGACTGGAGGGAGACTGCAGCTCAGATGCTTTCAAGACCAAGCTGGATATCTGGACACAAAAAGAAAAGTAACCAAAAACACCAGAGGCTATTTTAGATGTACCACTGAGGTCAAATTATTCACGAGGGGATCGTTTTTAAAGAATAGGGTGAATGTAAAAGATAATAATAAATAATGAGAGAACTAATCTGGACCATGTTCACTAACCATATTGCTAGGTAAACTAAATCCCTGGATTGCACATGTTCTAATGTTGTCCTGGATCACTGAAAAGGCTTCTGTTCCTGCATATGCCATCAGCTCACTGGGGTGAACCAGACAGGACAGATTACCTAACCTGGAGGGGTGTGAGAGGAAACAAAAAACGCCATGTCACAATGCTTAATGTCTTGATTTTTTTGCATTTCCATCAGCCAAATCTGAAAAATACAAGCAATCATATTGTTTTCATTTTAATGGAGTAAAACAACATTTAGCAAACCTCTTGAACTGGTCTACAGTGAGATTACTGAAGGCTCCAATGAGACTCTGAGCAATGAACTGCTGCTTGAGGAGACCCAATGCGCTACTCTTTAAAACATCCAAACCATCCAGGAGCTAAGAAAACAAAACACAGACCATGAGGACAAGAGTATGTCATAAGTCATAATTTAGGACTTTATATTCACTTTAAGTCATTCGGTCAAAATGCTAATTTTCAATATTATCTTAAATGGTCATTTTCAGTTTCGTATTAAATTAATTTGTGAATTATGAAATGTCCTGTTTATATGGAAAGCAGAGAATATATGGAAATGTTAGCACCACAGTCTTATTCAATGTCCACTACACAGCCATTCTTAATTTATGCGTCTCAGTGTTTATTTATTGAAAACAGACTACGAGGGCATGCCTGTTACAACGAAGCAGTGGCAAGCATTGGCATTTTACCCAACAGAGCTGTCTGAGGGTTAACCGGAGCCAGATGGGTTCAGGTATCTTTGCGAGGTGTCGGGGCTGTTACCTGAGCAGGTGACAGGTACTGGAAGCTCTGGAAAGGCATATAGGCGATCAGGTTACCAGTGTCTCTGATGAAGGATAAGCTGCCGGCTGTTATGTTAGGCAAGCTCATAGATAGACTGAACCATCGACCAAATGCTTCCTGCTGCTCCAGGGAAAGGTTTTTGATGCTGTAGTTAACGATGCTTAACCTGGAGAAAAGCAGGGGAGCGGAGAGGTTTTAAACCATTTAAATTGTGTGTAAAACCCAAAATGTGCAGTGCTGCTAACTAAAACTATTAAAATCATTTTCATTAACTCACATAAAGCTGAAATAAAATAAAATAAAAAAAATATTAGACGAAAAACTTACACTTAAAAAACAAGTCGCCTTGGCAAATAATTGACATAAACAGGATTAAGCTAAAGTAAAAATAAATTAAAGCTACATCCTAAAATGAAAACTGAAAACAAAATAAAAAATAAAATCAAAGTTTAATATACAAAATGAACAAATACTATAATAGTGTATAAATAATATGAAAATGACAGAAACAGAAAAAAATTATAATATCAATTGTCCACCCCATTTAGGATTCAATAAGAATTCCCTTTTTAAAAAGTTTGCAATTCAAACAGCCAATAAACATAATAAAATATGATAAACAAATATATAAAATAACAATGATTCTTTTAAAGCTCTTTAAACGGGTATGTGTATGTGTCACTCACGCGTGGATATTGTTTTGTATTGGAGGCATTGACATGATGTCTGAAGGTGTAGCCAGAGCCAACAAAAGGCCCATTTCAGGGAACAGGCTAATATCCCTACGCAGGTGTACTTGGAAAAGCACAGACACCATGGTGTGCAGGTACTCATCTGTTAGCTTCAAAAGAGGAAAGACTCTGAATTATATCAACGTATGTAACTTTATCGTTTTTACCCTCTCGGTTTTATTTCATGCAGTGGTGGTGGGGACGGTTTACCTGCAGAGTTGCATAGTTCCTATTATAGTACTGCAGAATCTCCCTGACAATCATGATGTCCGCTGCACTCAGCACTGATCTCAGATGAGTTAGAGGAATTCGAAAATACTCCTGTAAACCAACAATGAGAACTGTAATTCAAGATGTTACATTTACATTTAATCTTTTGGCAGACGCTTTCATCCAAAGCGACTCTCATGTTACTCTCATAATGATTTCAGCAATCAAAACCAGATGGTAATGCGGACAGACAAAGCAAAACACTTTTACGTGCCATTTATGCAGTACAAAGCCAGTTAATTAAAAACATGCATATAAAGATTTCCATCCAACCTTGATCAGAAAAAAGTTTGCGGGCACATCTCGTCCTGTTTGCATCAGACTGGTCAGAACTTTCTGAAAAACACACATGCAAAGTTTCAACTGGATATACAGTATCTTAACCATATTGTCATGTAAAATGAAAAGGACATCTCAACATGGATGGAAACAACAACAAAGATTAGGTATTTGTATCACAGTAACAATGTAGAAATCAAATGACTAAGGGTTAATATTACATGCTAAGGAAGAGATTTAAATTATCCGGTGTCACAGCTAACACCTTATACTCATGTTGATGAGCTAGATCATGGGTCAGTTACAAAATAGTAGTGAGCCCAGTAAGGGATACGCTTAATTAATAATCAGAACTAGAAAACTTCCAGAACTAATTCACACTGTTTCAAATGAAAATGATATAAATGATATGCCCTGTTCTGCCATTGAATAATAATACCAACCCCAAAGCACTGCAAAAGCACACGCTTGTTGTCAAAGTTGGTCTCATTGTCCAAGTAGACGATAATTGACTCCAGCACACTGAGCCGAATATTCTCCGTCACCCCCAGAGAGATCATCTGGCTTTCTTCTAGAGCCAACAGCAGGACAATCCACAGACTGGTGGCCTGCTTGACCACTGCTGTCACCTGTTTAGTCATGAGATTCTCCAAGCGAGGTTGGAGAATCTTTATCCCACAGCGCAACAGCATCCGAAGACCCTGGATTTGACTGCCGCCTGGTTGGCAGACAGAGCTGAAGTCTGCGTTGCAGGTCCAGTTTAGCCTCTTAGCTATCTCCCTAGTTAGACACGGCTCGGGAGTCGTGGTGCTGCTTCCATTTAGACGGTCGACATGGGGAGCTGAGTACGTGGCACAGAGAGTGCCGACCCAGAGGCTGGAGGCCTCCTGAGTGATGTGGGCGAGCATGAAAGAGTCAGCACAGATAAAGGAGATAAAGTTGGCCTGGTCGTAGTCCCAGCAAAGAGCGAGGAGAGCAGCATCCGGGAGCGTCAAAGCCCAACTGGAGTACTGACACTGCTTAGCCGGGCGGAAACCCATAAGGCTCCCATTCCCAGCCCCACCACCTGGGCCAGACGCAGTCAGGTTTGAGCATTGCTCCAATAACCAGGTGTTGTCTAAATTGGCCAGCAAATTCTGGAGAACTGTAACGTTGGCACATACATTCCGAGTGAAGTTCACAGCATCGAGATCGGCGCAGAGAGCAAGGTCGCTCATGTCCACAATAATAGGCTGGCTCCAATCTGAATAGACACAAACCTGCGGCAACACGTCCGTGGTGTCATTATGAGAGCACTCTCTAATCAGCCATTGGTTGTCGAGATGAAGAGACAACTTCTCAAACAAGGGCAAGTTGCAGCAGACCTTCTGACGGAAGCCTATCTGGTCGTACTGCCAGCACAGAGCGACCACGGTCGGATCCACAGACGTGTTAGTCCATCTGTTATAGTTACACCAGATTTCGGTGTTCAGCGGTGGTGGGCTCGTAGGGGGATTGCGGATCGAGTAAGAGCAATATTGACCAACCCAAGCATTCGCACTGTTAAGCACAAGCACAGTGACGAGCGTGTCGTTAACGCACACCTCATTAATGAATCGAGTCTCATCATTTTGGATACATAGAGATAACTGATCAGGGGTGACTGCTCTTGCATTCTTCCATTCTGAGTATTTGCAAGACTGAGCGACAAGGACGTTTATCTCGATTTGAGGAGGAGGCTCAGAGCAATTGGGCTTCAGCCAGTTGTTTTTGTCACTGGAGAACACGACCATAAAGAAGGCCATACTGTCACACAATAGAGCCTCAAATCGGTCCATGTCATTATCCCAGCAGAATGTCACTATTGATGGGTCAATGTTTTCAGCAGTCCACATGTTATATGAACAATACAAGTTCACAATGTATGTGTCTGACGTGTTTGTGCAGAATTCCCACACCCAGGCATTACTGGGATTTTTAACCAGCTCTTGCATAGCTTCAAAATCGTTACAAACAGCAAGAATGAATGCAGCACGATCATTTTCACTGCACATTGTGACCAGAGCCGGGTCCACGGCGGCACCAGCAGTCCAGTTCTGGTAGTTGCAGATGAGTTCGCTGAGGCTAAGCGTGGACCTCGCAATACGACTTGATTTTGCAGTGGCAGGATCACTGCAGGGCTCCATAAGAGGTAAGATGACGTTCTGGATCATGTGACACGTGTTCATCCAGACCTTTGTCACTTCGGTTTGAGAGAGTGTGCTCAGCGCTTGACACATCTGGTAAAGGACGTACGATTCTTGAGATGTTGCTGCTAAAATTTCCGCACAAAGGGTTTTGTTGAGCTGGGTTAAGTTTTGTTGTTCGCAGGTGAGACTGGATGTGGGGATGTCCACTAAGGGTGTGCCAGTACGAATGTACTGGATGTTGCTTGTGGCTTGGCATTCTGGACCTGGGAAACTGCAAGGAGGAGATTCAGGAGCCAAAAACATATCCAGAAGTGACTGTCCAAAAGACCAGCTCACATTATGATTCATGCCCCTGAATACAGAAAACAAGGCAAAGAATGAATTGAGAAATGATCTTTTATATTAGACTGAGATTAATCATGCATCATTAGGTAGCACTTTATTTTAGTGTCCTCGTTACATATGTTACATTGTTAATTAACATTTAAGACTCAGGTCTGAAATGTTTGATTACACTAACAAGAACACCGTAAAATAAAGTATAGCCTAACCCATCATTATAATGTAAAGTAATATTCTTATTTAAAATGTAACAGGAACATGTGTTTCCAGTGAAAGAACATGTACACTGCTATTACTGCTTCCAGTGACATACCACATGATAAGCTGTTTCAGGTCACCTGTGTATAAAAGACAGGAGGAGACAAGGAGAATCACTAATTGCACTGAAAAATGTAGTCCAACATACGAGGTGGAAAAAAAAAAACAGCATTGAAGATCTGAACTGAACGTATGACGCACCTTGTTGACACTTCTGACTCTGGTCTAGGGTAGGGATCGTGATGCCAAACTGTAATCCGAGTTTTAGAAAATCCACTGGAGTTTGAAGAGCACTCAACATGAATTCAGACATGAATGACATGACAGGTGGAATTGTCATGTCCATTAAATTATTCCACAAGGCTAAAAGGTTGTCTGAGAGCAGATAAAGTGGGAGGTCTGAAGACAAAACATTAGTCAACATCTCCTGCACAGAGTTTAACTGAGCCATGGTGGAGTCTACCATTCGCAAATTAGACGTCGACATGCAGGCTTGAGCTTTAACAGAGGAGATCACAGAAAGTATCTGTTCATTTAACGCAGATGAAACAGTACTGGTTAAATCTGCTTGCCATCCACAGTGCTGTCTATCCGCCAAAACACAAACTAAAGCCTGAGGGAGAGTTTCAATGAAACTGTTAATCAGCGTTGGCTGGTATATAGTGAACAAACTGTTGAATATTGTGAAGTAAGTGTTTATGTTAGTGCTGTCAATTGCGATTCTTTCAAGGGGTGCTGGCTGTCTGCTCGTGCTCTTTTCTTCTCCTGACAAGGATCTGATGCTCTCAATCAGCACTTTCATGTTCCTCTCAAATTCATCCTCGCTCCTGGAGCTCATCTCACTCTGTCTGATGATGGTTTTGGGTAATGAGGGTTTTCTGGAGTCACCACATGCAATCCCTTTGAAGAAGAGGCAAAAAAGGTCGCATTACCTTAGTGTTTAAGCATTTACTACAATACTGGGTGATACAAAGACACCAGGCAATTCATAAATTAAGCATGAAACATGTTGAAATTACACATTACTTTTTTTGCCATTTATATTATATGTAGGTAAGATACCGACTGTAATGTGTGTAGGCTATATACACATATATATATATATACACACACACACATACATATTATATTTATATATATATATATATATATATATATATTTATACACACATACATATATACATATATATATATATATACACATATACATATATACACACATATATATACATATACATATATATATATATATTAGTTTTAATATATTATCTTCACCCTGAAAAACGACAAAACATAAGTTCACCAAACATTCAGTGCAGTCAGGCAAGAAAAAAAAGTTGAAAAGGAAAGGAAAATATATGACAAGAGCGGAAAAATTACTCTTACCTAAAATGATGCTAAGCATGAGCAACATTGAACTTCCTCTGTGGTGCATTTTTACTGAGAAAAATCCAGATATCCCTCCGGCTGGTTTTTAATTGAACAAAAGCATGGCCACTGCCGGCTTAGACTTCATTTCCATTAATTTCTGTATCGTGAAGAACTAACACAACAGACTTTGCATTAGTTGTCCCGTGGCTTCTCTGCGGCTCCTGGACTTGGTCTCTGTTCTATCACGGCTGCCGTGTCGCTGCAACTCAATCCTGCATCAGTCGCTTAATTAAACAGCAGAAAATAGATGCGAGATGCACACGGGCCGGATTTGGGAGTGGAGACACAGCCGAGAGTGCTGAAAAATTAACATGTCGTGTTGACTGTCAGCATCTCGGTCACAGTAATGCACACCCGAGCAGAGACTAACGTAAGCACGGGTGGGAGGGTGGAATGTGAGGTAGTTCACAACACAATTAACTTTAAATGTGCATGATATAAAACTTGTGGTGACAAAAGGTTAACTGTGTGCAGTAGAGAATACAGTGTCTAAAAATTGCACAAATGTGTTGGTTGGAGCAAACTTTGAAAATGTGTCGAGAGTTGTAACAGATCTAATAGATTCTCACTTCATCTGAAACCACTAAAGGGAAATGTAAACTTTTCGTAACTCATTTAAAACCCGTAACAAACACCATTTATATTCTCCGTTGCAGATATATGTTGAAGTAGACCATTTCGTTTATCATCATCAATATTAACTATTACATTTTGACTGATTCCTGATATTTAAAAGGAAACCCACCAAAACTTTAGCTGAAACCTCCATAGTTAAAATCTGTGGTAGCTGTTACCATAATAAAGAATTAAACTTTTTTTTTTTTTGCAAGGCAATGCTGTTTCGCACCTTTTGTTCTCAGAGAAATTCAAGATGATGACATACAGGAAAGCAGAATAGCCTATAACCAAAAAGAAAAGAAATGTCTGACTTTAGGATTTTATTTTTTCCCCATGACTGTTACTGGCCTGAAATTTACAATGGTTTTGTTCCATGACTGTGGGAGCCCTGAAACTCCTTGTAAATACTGTACAAAGAGGTTAATAGGCCAGATTAATTGAGATCTTTTTATATTCACTCTACCTTCACCTGCTCTCACTCAACAAAGGCTTTCCGTTCTCTTTTGTGAGGTCGCATCAATAAGATGCCATTTATGTTGAGAGTCACACAAAATTTATACAAGTCATAATCATAAAATCTCCTTGATATTACACACCATTTGATGGTAAAATGAAGTAGCAGAAAAACAGACATGAAATACAGCCATCCATTCGTAAGTATCTAACATGTTTTTTTTTTTTTTGACAAGCTAACATTAAAATAAAAGAGCATGCAATTTTTCAAAGACTTAATTTCCATTATATGAACAATCTTAAATAACACGCCTTTTAGGAAGTGACATTTAGACCTAGAGTGTTTCTCCAATGCAGCTCAAGGACAACTCAAGCCATGTGGCTTTCAAAGATGAACAGTATAAAAGAAAACAAACCTGAAACATTCATCTGCAAAAAAGTGCCTTGATTAAAATCCCAACTCTCACATAACAGGCTTTTTACATGCGGAGAATGTTCAGCGATTGTGCCAACTACATACAAAGATACAGTAAGACTGGGGGGGGAAAAACAAAAACAAAACTGATGACAAGTTAGATCTGCATTAATACATTTGAAAATGAATACATTTTGAAAAATAGATATGACATGCCTTTTGGAATACAAATAATCAAAAATACAAAAAGATTTTCCTTTAACTTTTTTTTTTTTTTCATGAAGCGGCAATATGCACAATATGCACATTTAGTACAATATGCTTTGTACAAAAGTAATGAACAATGAACTGGTTGTACATATGAAACAAACCTCTGCATCATGTTACACTTACTACACTACTGCTTTTTGACAATCATTACAAAATAATTTTCTTTGTCTTTGTAAGAAAGTGCCAGGGCCTAACGGTAGATGCAACCCGCCTCCCCTCCTCTAAGCTATCATTCTGGACTATAAGCATCATTCAACTATTTTGCATCAATGTAGGGAGAAGGAATAGCTGACACTTAAAGAAACAAAAAAAAAAGCTACTTACCATGTATCACAATGTTTAACTATTTTCAAAAAGTATCTGTAACCATTGCCAAATTAGTCTACGCTATGAGAAAAATACTGTTTGTGACTTGTGGACTTTATCAGTTTGTTTTTTTTTGTCAGTACAGTAGGATCCTTGGGATCACACTTTATCACTCCTTTCGTCCTCCCTCTCTCCTTCAACTGGGAAGTACCACAGGATATTTACAATTACAGTATGAACACCTTGCAATTCATTTTTGTAGTTACAAGTTTAAAATTCATTAAAAAAAAAACTACATAATTTCTTTACTGCATACAAGATGTTTAAAAAAAAAAAAAAAAAAAAAATCAACCAAAAGGCCTCAATTTTCTATTAAAAAAAAGTTATGAAAATTTTATTTTCAGCCAAAAAAACCCCCCCTACGACAGGGTCACAATCCAATGTAGACAAATGATGTATTTTCAGTGATTGTCTATTACTAAGAATGACCCATTTATCAGAAAACAGCACAATAAACACAAACAGCATAAATGGCACCAGTGGCATGAGTAGAAAGTGAACATGTTCATTTTTTAAAACAAAACCATTTACAGAGCAGAAAAAGAGAGAAGGGAAAGCAACTAGCCTGGCCCAACTTCACTAACCCTGAATGGCACTACTGTAGTTTAAACTCTTCCTCTTACTCTATTTGAAGTATCGCCTGTAACTGTGGAATTAAAAAGGCAATTTGAAAAGGACTGAGAGGAAGAAAAAATATTTTGCAGAATAATCATCCTTTCTCCTCAGACTGCGATGCACACTCATCTAGCTTACGTCACACAATACTTCTTGACACAGCTACACCCCCTACAGAATCCCAGTATAAAAGAAAAGCCAGAACGTCAGGCAGGAAGGTTTAAACCACAGCGATGAGACTGGCTGTTATGCTGGTGCGATAAACTGGGCTCTACCAGGCTGCAGCCCTCAATCTTCTCCCTTGCAGTTCAGTTTGAATAGATTAGCTCTGGGTAATGCTACATCAACTTCAAATTTTAACATGAAAATACATTGTTGTAATCTATCAATGAAACATAAAGGTGATCTCGTTTTAAAAAACACCAGTTATAAAAAAAAAAAAAAAAAAACCCACCCTAAAATATATATATATAAAAAATACACAGGCTAAATATGAAATAAGAAAAATGTAATAAAACAGTAGCTGACAAATGCCATTTTGAGGTGCTACTAATTGACATAATATGTTGTTAAATCTTATAAGGTGAATATCTGTGGAGCAAAAAGCCGTAGAGCTCTGAAGCGTTGGTAGGAAATTTCTTATTAAAACAATTTAAGAATTTAGTCTCTGCAAATCTTTTTCTAAGAAACAGCCATCACTCTGGTTTAAACCATTCTCATTCAAACCACATAAAAAAACACACAAATGATTCCACTGTGCTGTAAAAACACCCAATTAAAGAACAGAACAATATTCAACCGGACCACAATCTGAGAAATGAATGCACTTTGGCAAAAAAAAACAAGCCAGGATTTGAGAAAACATTGATTTGAAGTAAACACAAACCAAAACGCACAAATGGAGAGGAATGCATACCGAAAACATTAATGGAAAAAAAAAAAAAAAAAAAACATTCACTCACAATAATCTAACTTCTGTCAGACCATATGGTTTTCTTACTGGCCATTCCTGATGAAATTGGTCAAAAGCCCAACAGTGTCAACCAATCCCATTGGAGCACCAAAAGACATAATCCTCTTCTCTTCTGACTGCTACACATTCACTTAGTACTGGATGAAACAACCGAAGAGACAACACAAGAAACTTCAAACCCCTCTGATTGCACAAACGGCAAATGTGCCAAAAAGACACATGTTGAAACATTTTTTGTTTTGTGTTATCACAGCAATGAAAATATTGGGGGGGAGGGGTAAAAAAAAAAAAGTTAATTTGAAGAGTAATGGCAAAGATGTTGTAATGCAAAATGTATATCTGCATTTGCTGTCTTTTTTACTGTCCTGTCCCACTATGAGCGCTCAGTCAGGGGGAAGAAGGTCATGCAGCCGAAACCGTTCACGGACATGTGGCCGCACATCCTCATTCTGTAGACGGATAACAATGGAAAAGTACAATTTGTATTTAGACAGATTCAGAAATTCTTATTTAACAAAAGAACAAGAATATTTGTGTAATATTTTTAGTTTTAGAATTCATAATACAATTTTTTTTTTAAATGTATCATAATACTTTCTGATTATGTTAAAAACCAAAACAAAGTAAAATACATCAAAACATCTAGGGCTAACCTTAGAAGAAAACAAAATAATGAATATTCATGAAATTTGTACTTCAGATTTAAAAAAAAATAATTAAAAAAAAACTCAATAGGTTAAACAAACGAAGAGAGTTCATTCACTACTGAGAAATGTTTGGAAAAAAAAAAAAATTGCATGCAACTTATATAATGCTTAATTTTCCAGACTTTCCCCTCAAGATGTCTCAGTATGTTAAGAGGTGAAGAACACATTACAACGTACCAATTCCACCAGTTTCTCCAAAAAAGGGACCAGCTTCAGAAGCTCGTTGTCATTCTTGTCCATGAACCAGCTCTCAATAGGGATCCCATTGGAGAGCTGTGGGTGAAACACATGGGTTGCTGATTTTATTTATATGGATCTCCCTAAAGTATTTTTTATTGGATAATGTACAGCTCAGTCACACACCTGGACACTGTACTTATGTATATTTTACAAAAGTACCAATGAAAATTTAGAAAGTGACAAAGTATTCATTACTACATAATTACCACTCCTAATTACATTCTGGGTGGGGTAGGGGGTTGCTGCAGAATATATAAACTTGAGCTTTTAAAGCCTTACATAGTATATTAAAAACGGGTGATTGATTTATATTATCGATTGACCTATTAATATATTACAAACTAAAATGAATGATAAAAAGTTATTTTGAAAATGTTATTAAAGTACAATGAAATTGTTTAATTTGACCTCAAAGTATGTTTAACGATAGATTATATTAATGGTATAAGATTTAACTTCAATTTTTTCTTCTCTGCACTTGTTACAACCTTGGGTAATATCTAATAAAGTGATATGAACAGAAAATGTGAAAGTAAGGGTGCACCTTTATTCAAATTATGATCAGGCAACCTTGGTCCACTCACCTGATAAGCAAAGGCTTGTGGTGAGTTATCAATAATTATAGTCTTGGACAGATCCCGCCCGAGGATATTAAGATCCTTAATGTAGTTTCCTTGCACACAGACACAGTGCTCACGAAATAATCGGTGCCTAGAACGTGTTGGAAACACACACAGAGAGAAGAATGAAATAAATCTCCAGGACTAGAATCAATAATGCATTTGAAGCAAAGGGTTGACACCTGAGGATGGTGTGGAGTTCACATGTGCCAGAGACCAAAGATCTCCATCTACCACAAACCCTCAATCCCTTATTGTAACCAAACCCTACAGAGAAACTCTGCACAGCAATGACCAAGCTGAGGCAGGGTTACTCAATAAACGACACCCAGCCTATATCTACATTTTCTCTTTCGACAAAATCTGACAGAAGCAAAAAAACAAAAACAAAACAAACAAAGTCACAAGGAAAAAGAGAGCCCAAAATGATTAAAATAAAGGAAAAATAAAAAGAAGTCCACAGACCGCACCAGCTGTTTCCTCGGATCGAGAATGTTCAGCAACTTGTCTGCATAAACTTTCTTAGAGGCAGTGAAGAGAATGATCTAGAAAACAAAAGTCACCAATGAAACCAATGAATTTCAGTCTATTATGAGGAACAGATGTTAACAAAAGTGAGGGTAAAACTTTTCCATGTAATATGTCATCATTTATTTGGAGAAAAAGGATGAGAGATTAAGTGGAGTAAAATGGATGAAGGCTTACCTCATAAATCTGAGACATGCGTTCAAGGAACTCTCTGAAAAAAGGCCTCAATCTCACATAAACCTAACAGAAATTGTGAATTAGAATTTAGACCCAAAGAATAATAATGATTTTAAAAAAAACTCTTACAAAGTCTCCCAAATTTCAGTTCACTCAACATTAGACAATTGCTTGAGACAAGCTATTTAGTTTCTTAATATGGCTCTAGAGGTCCCTCTAGTGGTATGTTACTGACAAAAAATGTATTAACAGACAACTTGGATTTTCTACCTGGTATATGACATCTTGGAAGAGGACAGGAAAGGTTAGTGCTGCATCATCCAGCTCATTCAAGCTACAATGGACAAGGGTTTCATCCTGTAGAAGGAAAACAATTCATGAGAATCTTTGCCAACACAAATCCTTTGTAATGGGAGCTGTTCTCCTGTGGTGTTTAAGACTAACCAGGTCAAGCACCAGGGAGAACTCAGGAGTGCTGCGAGTCTTCAGAGGGAGTGCGGGTTTACGAGTTAGCTGCTCTTCTGTTAGCGGAGGTACATGTTTGATGAAAAAATACCTGAAAAACATATCAACATAAAAGTATGAATGGAAAAACACTTGTGGACAAATACTGATGAGAAATTGAGTTTTTTCTGAGACAGTTCCAAATGACAAATCTAAAGCTTCATTTAACTGTAATATCACTAATAAACAGCGTTGTGCTGTCACCACATCTTACATTTGTTTATCTTGTACTTCCCATTTTACTTCCTGTGAATTTAAACGTTTGTTGTCGATTTTTTAAATTAAATATTGTTTAAGGTAACATTACATGAAAGAATGGACTAATCATTACTAAAAAACAGGGCAAGCGAAAACTTAAATTACTGGCTCGTCGGGGTAAGCAGAAAAAAAAAAAAAAACCCTTATTGTGAAGCGCGGAGCACAAACATTCAGCAAAGTTGAACTCACGGGTCAAACACTTCCCACTCCTCCTCATATGATCCTTCAGCTGGGACAGTAATAGAGGTGTCCACATACCCCACTGTTGCAGGAGAGTCAGGAGCTGAGATAAAACAGGACAAAGAAAACACAACGTTAATATATTCTTTCTTATGTAAATATACACGACAGTTCAAAAGTTTGGAGACAATACGATTTTTAAATAGTTTTTTAAAAATGTCTTATGCTTACTAAGGCTGCATTTATTCGATCAGCAAGATATGACATGTTAATGTTAAAAATGTTTTCCATTTTGATATATTTAAAAATAATAATAATGTGATTTGGTGTTCAGGAAAAAATGCTTCTTTTTTTTTTTCCAGGATTCTTTGATGAATAGAAAGTTCAAATGAACAGCATTTACTTTAAATGTATATATTTTTGCATTATAATGTTTAATCATTGCTAAATAAAAAAAAGCTAAATTAAGGATCCCAAACTTTTGAATAGTAGTGTATAATGTGTTTTAGGCTAAAAGAATTATTCAAGCAATGTCATGTCTCCCACCTGTAAGAGGAGGCATGTCAGAGTGGGGGGTATTCTCTCTCTCATCTGCAGGTGTGTGAGTGGAGGGTGGAGGTCTGAAGGCAGATGGCATGGCACCGGTATAGAGAGGGACACTTAGGGGCTCTCTAGATGTGGCAGCACTGGTGGGCATCTCTTCTACTTGCTCCATTTCTAGTTGCTTCACAATCTCTTCCGCCTCCACCGCCTGGCCTGGGGAATCTGAGGCTGACATGATGATGGGTTAGGAGAAAGAAGGGAAAAAAACCATACTGGGTTAGGTGATGCAATATTAATCTGCACAGAGTTGCAACAGTGTTTTTACACAATCAAAATAAACATTCTCAGGAATCCAAAATAAGCTTTTACTATTATTATTATTCAGTAACCCTATTTTGAAAATGTACCAAACATTGAATGTATGAAGGGGACATAGCTAATTGAGTTTCAAATAATTTTTGGCATGATATGATGTACAGTTGCCTAGTAACTAGCAGTTAAGTTCACAATATTCAAAATAGAAGCCCCTGTTTGAGCTGGAGACTCGGGGAGCTTTCACACCTGGTTTAATTATCGAATTGGAGTTCGATTCCTCCCCCTTCCCCTTTCCCCAACTGAAATGTGTTTTATTTTATTATTTGGGTGAAAACTGCGGTGCATTCGCATCTTGCGTATGTTTTCAAAGAATCACAACATAACAGCACTTGTGTATCTGCCATGAATGTACTGAAAATGTCCTCAAGATCTCTGAAGTCCAAAAGAAATGAGATACACATTCTCTCTCTCTGCTTGCAGTGCATCAGTCAAGCTTGTCAGGAAAGTGAGCGACTCAGTTTATTCAAATCACAGCTCATCAATAGTAGACGCACTTGAGATCGGAAAACAGCATTCACATCATCCAAACAAACCGAGCTCCGACGTCAATTGAACCCAGGTCTGCACTTTTCAATATTGAAATTTTAGGCGAAGCTTTCCCTCATGAAGTGTTCTTTTGCAAAATGTAAATAGATATGGGTTTTTGTGATCATAGAAATACAAAGTAGCAACTCCACAGATTCTGCATATCTGGCTACACTACATTCAAATGTTTGGGGTCAGTAAGATTTTTTTTTTTAATTAAAGAAATAAATCTTTTAATTTTGCTAAAAAAGGACACCTTCATTGACCAAATGTGACCGTAAAGACATTTAGAATGTTACAAAAGAACTAGGGCTGCAACAACTAATCGATAAAATCGATAATAATCGATAATGAAAATCATCGACATCGATTGTCATTATCGATTAGTCGGGTCTGCACACGTGCACGCGAAACGTCCGCCAGTCTCGTCAAATTACAGCACTGAATAACGCATTTCTATGGACAAAATGCATTTAAAACAGTGGAGGAAACAGAGTGAGCTGCTGCGGGAAAGGTGCGTGAGCCAAACTGCCCAAAACATGAGAACTCTTTATTTGAAGCTTCAAGCTAATGCATTAGCTCCGCGTTCAGCATGGCTTGATCTGTCAGGCGCTTGACAGATGCGCGCGCGTCCTCAGCGCAAAACGTTCATTCTACGGCGATATCCTTATCAGTACATGTTTCAAATTCACGCGAGGATTTCCGTTTTGCATAAAGGTTTGTCCTGAAACTTTACTTTACAGAAAGAGCGCCGGTGTGCAGAACGCGCTAGAGAGACAATTAATGTTCAGCGCAAAAATATTCATTTTTCTGAAATGTCTGTTGTTGACAGTTCAGTTTAGTTTTAAAAATCAGTATGTCATTCAGGAATTCATGGGAGTAACTGTAAAGGGAAAACAGCATGTAACTGAATAAATGTAAGACGTTTCTATTATTTACAGGATAAAGAAATGACAGGAAGAGGTTCTGTGTGTGTTCCTGCAGATCATTTCTCTTGACTGTTGGTTAACACGGAGTTTGTGTTTTTGATTTTCTTTATTATCTTATTTTTTTAATGTAGAGATTTAAACTATATTAACTATATACAGTGCTTAAATTTATTAGACCACCGCCATCTAAACTAACAGTACTGGTGATTACCAAAATCATTTTTATGTTTCTGTAATGGTTAATGTATGTGTATGTGTAAGCTGTTTAGTCACAGTAGTATTTCTAATGCTAAAATATAAATATTGTCGTAATGAATTTTCAAATTTACTGTTTTACAAGAAAGACAGAAAATTGGGAATCTTTTTTCAGACGCCCAAATACAGTCAATAACAGAAACTGTGGAAAAGTACAAGAAATCAATGCCAGCAAGAATGCAAGCTGTTATCAAAGCCAACGGAGGCCAAACAAAATATAAAGTGGTATAAAATATTTATATAATATATAAATATATTTATATTTATAAAATATAAACACTTTAAAGTGTTAATAATGACTTTATGTCAGATCCCTAAAATATTTTTGTGTTTTCTTTTCTGTGATGGCATTAAGCACTGTAGAAGAAGACATTAAGCACTGTATGCGTTCATAGCATTCATTTGGCACATTTGTTTGATGAACATTGGGCAGGATGTGCAATAATTTGTTTTTAGTCAATAAAATTGAAAAAAAAAAAAAAAATTGGATTTTTATCCGATTAATCGAAAAAATAATCGGCCAACTAATCGATTATCAAAATAATCGTTAGTTGCAGCCCTAAAAAGAACCCATTTCAAATAAATTCAGCATGTCAAAAAATCCAGCTTCATAATCCATAAAATATATGTCACAGTTCCCACAAAAATATTAAGCAGCTGTTTTCAACAGTGATAATAAGCAATGTTAACTGAGCACCAAATCAGTATATTAGAATGATTTCTGAAGGATTATGTGACACTGAAGTTTGGCATAATGAAGCTGAAAATCCAGCTTTGCCTGCACAAGAATAAATAAAATTTCAAAATATATTCAAAGAGAAAAAACAGTTATCTTAATTTGTAAGAATATTTCACAATATAACTTTCACTGTGTTTTTGACTAAATGAGACTTCCTTAAAAAAAAAAAAAAAACCACTACCAACCCCAAACCTTTGAATGGTAGAGCATATGAGAGCACAGATTCTAATTTTTACAAACACTCTTATTTTATTACTTTAAAAAAACTTGAGTGACAACATTCTTAATTTATCATTCTTGGTAATGATGTCAGTTTTCTTAAACAACAACACTGAACAACACTCTAACATTAATGCACCAACAGCTATTATTTGTAATGTAGCTATTTAATATTATTATTCAAATAATTTGCGGCCCATTGTGCCCAGGATTTCTGGCACGTCTTGTATTTGGTGTTCAGTTCGGAGTTTCTTACCATTTTTATTTGCTGGTGAGAAGAAGTTGAAGACAGGAGAGAAGATGGTTCCAAGCAGGGTGGTGCGGGGTGGACTGCTCACAACCTCCTCAGAGTCCTCCAATTTGCCATTAGGCTTGACAGGCTTACTCGTGTCATGATTTGTGGTTTCTATTGGACAAATTTTAGAGAGAAAACAAATAATTAGTAGAAGCAAATTACAAATGCAGACAAGAACATTTAAATGCTGAACTCCATATAAGAGCTTGGACAATAAACTATGATGAATACACAGGACACAGCGATGTCATTGCCAGGGGAGTTTGTCACATTTAATCCTTGTCAAGAACATAGACAGGTTTGATATCCCCACTAATTAAAAAAAAAAAATCCTAATTTTGAATAAACCATTTTCTGTCCTGTTTTTGGCCCTCTCATTCGAACACTCCATTTTGGTCGGCGTGCTGCATACAAGACGTAAATGCCCCCTGCTATGATTGGGCAACAGTTTTGCATATTAAAATCATTTTTAACATCAAAGCCATTACACTTGAAAGATATTTGTTACACAGTTGAAACATTTGCCAACCATGTGAAACATTTATGTCTATTAAATATGCATTATAAGTGTTTAAATTAAATGAAGTATTTGGAGTTACCACAGTTATAATTCACAAAGGATGACTTAGTGTTTTGTGTAAATGAAATTATGAAAGTATGATCATTAATGTTTATCACACTGTCGTTCTTATAGGCTATTCATAGTTCATCCTTTTCAGTAAAGTAAAAAAACATGTAGTGTCATGTTTTAAATAAAATGAAACATGTTGCAATATATTACTGATGACAAAACAGAAGATGTCGCTCTAAGATTTTATTCAGGATTACAGCAAATGGCTTAGATAAAAAAAATAAAATTAAAAAAAAAACAGGCTCCAGAAGGCGTTTATTAACCCCCCGGAGCCATGTGGAGTACACATTTATGATGGATGGATGTGGAGTCACGAGCTTATACTAGTGACCCTTGTTCACTACCATTACAAAGCTCGGACAAGTCAGGATATTTATTAATGTATCCCTGATTGTGTTAATCTGAAAGAAGAAAGTAATACACACTTAGGATGGCTTGAGGGCGAGTAAAGCTTGGGCTAATTTTCATATGAAAGTGTCTCGATCTTTGTCAAAAGATCAAGGTAAATTCGATTTCTCAATTTACAAACCCTTTAACCACAGGCATTTTTATTAGCAGATTGTAACATGTTTGAACAATGACAGACATGGATAAATTACATTGCAAGGATTTTCAAATGGCAAGTTTTTAATAATTACAGACCTGCCAACCTTGAAATTATTTTTTGCGTACCAATGAAATTGTACCAGCGTACTTTGAAGTTAAAATGCGTATCCGCTACGCAAATTGCGTACAGGTTGGCAGGTCTGTAATTATAACTCAAACCATAATTGTAATATAATACAACTTAAACAGTTTAATTTTTTACCCCCATCTCTCCCACTTTACCAAAATATTTCAATATATTTATTATTATTTGATTAATGCAGTATTTGATTCTGTTCCTCATTACTACCCGTTTATTTGAATAATTACTGGAAAATCTTTGAGTTACTTGAAGGCTACATGCCGTTGTTTCGATTTAATTAGTAGGTATTTACATTAATAAAGAACTTATGAATGTGTTTACTAGCACATTAGGTTTGTTCTGTGGTCATGGTATCTCAAATCATGACATTTCACCAATATTGGTGCTACTGAAATTTTGATAAAGTGAAAGTCCCAGTGCAGACTATCAGTTTTCATTGTTTAACCACAGCACACAAATACAGTGACTCACCACCATTGACGGAGCTTCTTCGACGGGCCCTGTAGATGCTTTTCCTTTGCAGGTCATTGTTCCTCTGTGGGGTGGAGGTGATCAGCTCGCAGCTCAGACGATTCCTCTTTGCTGGGCTGTCCTGCTCCACCTGTTAAACACCAACAGTCACACAAGAATGAGTTTCTAGATTTTATACACTTTAGTCTTGTGAGGACACTATAGTGGGTCTGTCTGAGGTTGCTGGGGGACAAACATACATATATACTGATTTCAAATTTCTTCCCCCCCCCAACCTTTAAAAACTTTTGTTTGTATTGAACAACAAAGTTCTTGAAACTTCTGGAATCAGTTAAAAGGATTGTTAAAGGGATAGTTCACCCAAAAATTTCAATTGTCCCATGATTTACCCAGACAAACACTGAGTTCTAATAGTTCTAATAAAAAATATCCTGGGTGTTCCAAGCTTTATAATGGGTGTGAATGAGGCACTATATTTGAAAGCCCAAAAAAGTGCATCCGTCCATTAAAAAGTAATCCACAGCTCCAGATGGTTAATAAAGGCCTTCTGGAGCAAAGCAATGGGTTTTTGTAAGAAAAATATTCATATTTAAGAACTTCATCAAATATAATAACTAGCTTCCAGCAAACAGACATACACATGAAGTTAGGGCAGAAGAGTGACCTCTGACATGGCGCATGATGTACTGACAAACATGGAAGTGCAGAGAATAAAGCAAAACAAAACACTGGTCATGAATTAGAAGTCTAAAATGAGAGAATTTTCTAAAGAGAAATGTTGGAGGTTTTAAATATAAAAGAAGAGGAGCTTGAGTTTGTTGCCCAGTCCTATTTGTTTGAACCATGAGAGGAGTTTCACGCATACAGCCGTTTGCCGGACGCTAGTTGCTATATTTATAGATTTAAATAGATATTTTTCTTAGGGATGCACCGAATGTTCGGCAACCGAAATTATTCGGCTGAAAAAAGCCGAATAAGTAAAAAGGCCGAATAAATTTTGCCGAACAATGACGTTTTTAATGATGTTTTAACGTTCACATATCGCGTCTTTTCCGCGCGCATATTCTTTATATCCTATGTGGGCGCGGTAACCGCGCGCAAAACGGAAGGGACGCATGCGGTGCGGCGCGCTTGTTTTTTCCGGGCGCGCCTGTGCCGCGGCGAGATGAAAACATCTCAACATTTCAGAATGCCGCAAGCGCGCCGCAGGTCATGTGACAAGAACCAACCGATCATCTTCGACCTTTCCGTAACAAAACATGGAAATCTCAGCCGAACAGCTGATCATAGCTGTACAGGGGGGTTGTTATATCTCATTTACATAAATATATCTAGTAGTAAAGCTAAAGCAAGGGCTAAAAATCAATTTATCCCTTGCTGAAACTTTCTCATCGTCAGAAACCACAGTTCACGGTTGCATAGCAACGACAGACGCCACAGAAGCGCGAGCTCCCGAAGGCTTGCAAAAGAAGGAGGAAGCGACGCGGCCGCGCTTTACACGCTTTATTAGGCGCGATATGTGAAGTAGGCTTATGTCTAGGACAATTATTTATTTGTTGTGAGTTCATCCACATTTTTTTGCACTATTCAATGCACATTTGTTGTTGTAGACATACAGAGTTACATTCTTTCAGCAGTCAGTTATAGGCTATTCAAGAAGAACAGGCTTCAAAGATGGCCAAATAATTTTTTATTTTTTTTATTTTACTAATTTATTCATTTTAAGTTACATTGTGCTTTGTTTGTATAATATCTGCTGGAATGTTAAAAAAATGTTCAGTGTTAAATATTTTGAAATTATATTTTTGTTATTTGATTTATTTCTCTGAAAAGCAACACAAAATAGTAAAAAGCAAATTTTTACTATTTAATTATTGTAATGGTGAAAAAATTGGCAAAATAAATGGAAAAAATGCGAAACACCGCATTCGGTATTCGGCCTTCGGCCAAGCATTTCATTATTATTCGGCTTCGGATTCGGCCAAGAATTTCATTTCGGTGCATCCCTAATTTTTCTTACAAAAAAACATTTCTTAGCTTCAGACATAAACACTGAAGCTCTGCAACAAAAATAGCGTAACAGTATGACAGGGGATAGACAAATTTGTTGAATAAAGTCTTTATTTTTGTTTTGTTTTTGCAAAAAGTATTCTCGTCGGTTCATAATATTAGGGTTGGACCACTCTAGTCAACGTTGATGGTTTTAACAATGTATTTACTGCCTTTCTGGACCTCAAAACGTGCAATGTCGTTTCTGCCTATGTGTGGATCAGATACCTTCGGATTTCATCTCAAATATCTTAATTTGTGTTCTGAAGGCAAATGAAAGTCTTATGGGTTTGGGACAACATGAAGGTGAGTAATTAATGACAGAAATTATATTTGTGGGTGAACTAACCCTTTCATCACAAACTGCTGTAAAAGACATGTTGGGGACATTGAAATCTAACAGGTTCATAGCCACTGCCCTAAATCAAACTGAGGTGATCTAGAACCCAAAGGAGAGAACCTAATATCTTTACTGGACATAATATGTGAACCCCTGGTTCTTCTGCCGCAGGCTGCATGCCTGTTAAAGCCAGCCCTACCTACTGTCATTATGTGAGCGCTGTGGAACCGCAGCTAAAATTAGAACAGGACTGAGCTCCTCAGAAAAGCAGCGGCATTCCACCACGCATTTCTGGGGGGAATATGATACCAGGTCTTGCTTGCATTCCATTATAGAACATTCTGGGCCACGATCATCGAAACCAAGAAAAGAGCTGTAGAGGTCGGGAACTGCCACACTCAATGAACCCACAACAGAAGACAGAGAGAGGCTGTTAGAGGCTCACCTTGATGGAACTTCCATGGATGAACTTCTTGATGCTGGACAGAAGACCCTTGCTTTCACCTGCGCACTCCTCCATCTCGGAGTGCTTTCGCTTGGTCCGGGCCGGGCAGGGCCTGTGAGCGAGTTTTGGTTGCTGAGAAGCCTTGCGCATTCTCAGCCTCATTTTGTTAAGAGTCACATGTAAGACTGGGAAGAAAGAGAGGACAAGACAGATCATACACAAGGTACCGAAAGAAAACAAATCTGCACAAAGAAAGAAACACTCAGTTTAGCAACGACCTTGAGAAGTCTAACGTTTCTCGCTGATCCTCTCACATAGGTAAATGAATCACACTTTTAATGGTTTTGAATGAGTTATGTTGCTTAGCTCGCTAAAAGTGCAACACTTCAGCCAAGAGCTCTAGCCACAGACATCTGGATGTACTCAAAACACCATATCCTCCAACATGGTTCATCATTCAGTTGAAGCACCTCATTAGTGAAGCACTCTCTACTACAAGTGCATTATTATTTCCCACATACAGAAGAATTTGGAAAGGGCACACATTTATTTACAAGAAAATCTGTGTGATTCCTTACACAAGATTAAAGATCGAGTCAAACTAAAAAAAGAACATTCTGTTATCATTTATTCACCCTCATGACTGAATTACTTTCTTCTGTAGAATATGAGAAGATATGTTAAAGAATGTTTCAGCTGTTTTAGTCCATACAAAGGAAGTCAATAAAACACTGGACCCCAATGACTTTCATTGTAGCGACAGTATTTACTTTTTTGGGCAGAGTATACCTTTAAGACCGACTTGAAATTTGGCAAAATGTCACCATCTTTTTAACTCTTATTTTTCTGTTGCTGAACAAGAAACTAGGAAAAAAGCGAGCAGCGAGCAGTTTCTTACAAGACAAAATAGGGGGAGAAAAAAAGACAGGAAAAAAAGTTAATATTTTCCTGATGTGGAGGAAGTGTGCATCTCTTCTTTAAAGGCAGCCCTGTACATCAAGGGGGTAAAAATAATCCTGAAATTAACCACAGTGCCTGGTCGTGTGTCCCCCTCCTCAAACCATGCTTGCGTAACAACTGACCACACAAACGTGCTCAGGCATTGCACCAGCTCTGACTGTACCTTCCCCATACTCTTTTACAATGCCTTGGAAAAGATGCACATTAAAACAAAGAAACACAGATTTTCCAGGGTATCAGTGGATTTCCAAGGAGTTGGGAAAATCTTTCTGGGTCTAACACAATGTGAAGAACACTGGAATAGATTTCCTACGGCCTCTGAGATGCCTTTGTAATTAAATAGAGTATACAAAGTTACATGAATACATATAAAGAACCAAATTCCACTGACCATGATAAAAACTGTCCACATAAAAGGAGACAGAGCTCCTTCTGTAACGGCGCCAGAGAAGGAGCGAGGATGACAACGAGACCTACTGCAAGCATGGACGCATGTAAGAGACAGGAGAGAAATGGCGAAAAGTAGAGAGAAAAAGGGTACAGCTGGTAATACATCTCAGCTTTTTCCTTAACCACCAAAATGGTGACTCATCCACTGCCTCGAACAGACATCATGCCAAGACAGCTACCTCACAACACTGAGAAGCTAAAGCCTTTCTTCTACAAGAGCAGAAAGAGTGATATTCAACCGTCTTCAGCAGCCCAGTAAGATTCAATGAACCTTGCCTAAAGCCAAAGTCCTGCTTTAATTAACATTAAACACCATAAATAGCATTTTTAATACATCAAAATCGTACGATAATGGCAACTGTTACTACTGTGACCCGTTTTGACCTATAAGCTCATCCATCGCAATCTTTTACAGGTTATGTTCTGACAGCAAAAGTTTGTGCATATATGCACCATGTTGGTTTGAAACGAAAAGCATGCATTGACACACTGGCAGCAAATCCGAGGCTACTGACATGTTTCCAAGAAATGATCCCTAAGGCTCAGTGTCTGCTCAGTTTGACTCTGACATTTATTAAAATGACTAATCGCTCTGAGAAATCGAGACCTTCACACATTAAGAACAACAAAAACCGGAGAGAGTGATTTGTTATTTAATGCATTAACATGGCATGTCAAAGAAGACCACAAAACCACTTCACAATAGTGTTGTCGTGATCCTGGCATTTCCAAATTCAATGCGATACCTTGGAAAATGTAAATATTTGATACAATTTTCCATACCACAGGAAAAACTGCCATATATACACACATACAGATCATTTATCATCATTTGGGTAATTTTGTTGTAATAGTTTAAACAGCACAGATCAATTTATTTTAATCGTTGAACTACATTTACGAAAACAAGAAACATTAACAGTAATAAAATAAGAACAAATAATCAAATTGCAAATGACAAATAAATACAACAGAATAAAGAGACAAATGAAATAAAGATGGCGGTAAGTTTTTCAGGCAGGTCTAACCTCTATTATATCCAGGTAAGAAATACTACAGAAATGAGAGTCATCAAATATAAAACCTGAGAGTTGTCATTGTAAAAATTGAATACGGATTAATGCTCACAATTAAAGTTGCAAAAGTTTTTCAGTCAAGAGCAGCAAGTGATTTTCTTTGTCTTAATGTTTTTTTATTTCATTTTTTAGATCCAACATACTGTTACACAACATGCATTTTCTCTCAACTATTTCGGTTTCAAAACTGACTGCATTTACCTGAACACTGAGCAAGTTGGGCATTTTGATATCATTTTATTTTATATAGATTTGATGGTTTAAGCGCTGTTTGAGAGCGCCACTAATATTAGATTAATGGAGCACAAACTTTTGTTGTGAGCACAAAACCTGCAGGAATGTCTAAAATTATGTGCAATACAAACACTAATCAAATGGAGTGAATAGGATGAGCGAGTGAGAGGAGGCGGGTGTGTGTTAATTCGCCATTGGTGAGAAAGGAGAGCATGTGGTGTCAGTGTAACGATACTGCAGAAAAAGAGTATTGGAACCATTTCAGGGTCGATAAATATCCGGAATATCGATATTTTTTGACTTTTAAAAACCATGTAACATTTCAAGAATGTTTTAAGTTTTGTCTCGAACTGCATGAGTGTTATTTCTATATTATTCATATACTTTTATAGTTTTTATTATTTTGAATATAAGTTTTAATTGTAGTAGTTATATGATATGTGCATTTTATATTCAAATAAAATGACTGTTTAGCTATAATTCATTCTTACTTCAAGT